>JAHBCN010005005.1:0-58869 GCA_019359885.1 Listronotus oregonensis | reverse complement strand
AACAAAAAGTAAAAATTTCCCCTTGCTTTTTAAACATTATTTTACTTATATTAAAAAGTAAATTGGCTACACGTTTATTTTTTTAGAAATGTTTTTTAAAACAATCAGTGGCGGCTCTAGAATTTTTAAAACTTTTTATTTGGAAAGTGAGACATACGACCCACATCAAATACATACCAAATTTGCTAAAAAAAGTTGATTTTTTGAGAGCACTCCCAAGGGAAAATCGGACTTTCAAAGGACAATCCTCCATTTGTATTTTTTGCGTGAATTTGATTAAATATTTTTGTAAAATCCCAAATTTTGCAAAAATATCTGCATTTTTTTTAGTAGGATGCACTAGAGATAGTTGCGTAGGAAAATTGTTCGGTAAAAAAAAATCAACTGACTATGGTTTTCAGAAAAACACAGATAATGGACACAGGATTTGCTTTTGAAACTTCCATGTTTCTGGGTGGAGGGGTTTCCAAAAAAAAACCCTTTTTTTCCTTTTCCCAAAGATAATTTTTCTTATTAAATTATTTTCCTTTAGGCCAATTGGATCAGGTATATATTTGGTGTGGATCTCAAGTCACACTTTTTAGATACAAGTTTTTTTTTTTATTCTGGAGCCGTTCCTGGTGACAGTAATTGTAACGTATTATTTTTTGTTCATTTTTTTTTCGTCTTTATAAAAGAAGTATATTAATTTGGTATTTGAAAATTTTGATATTTGAAGATCTTTACGTTTTGGCGTATCTTGATAAAAAGCATGAATGCTTATTTCCGTTTGTCTGTTGAGCTAATTGTCGTTCTGCCTGTCGCCCTGTCTGTCTGTTATTCATACTTAAGAAAGGGAAGCGAACTGTTGTTTTTAAGCGATATCGCGGTAATTGTCTGAAAAGTTGCATCCACATCGATTTTCAACAAATTTGGTGAACGGGGGTTAATTTGATTTTCAATTTTGATGATAAATATCTCGAAAACGAAACGTCGCACACAGGCGAAAATCGGGGAAAAGCCGGCCATAAATAGTAGTAGTGCTGATATGAATCACAAACATGTTTAATCGTAAGAAAATGTTAAAACTAAGATAACACGTTCATTTAAACATTTTTTAAAGACCCCCCTCCCTTGGTTCATTTATTGCATTACATAAGCGCTGTGTAAGTACCTATTTACTTAAAAAAATAAAACTCTATAAAAAATGTTACTATTATTATTAGACTGTTATTATTTTTAAAAATTTTAAGAGTAAGAGTTTAAAATTATAATAAGAGCGTTCATTTCGGCTCGAATTGAACTTGGATTGAGGCACTTAACAGGAGAGAGAGGTAAACCATTTTAACAGAATTGTGGATTGAGATAGTTAATCCTGCATTTTTTCCAAATTGACTTGCCTTTGTCACTGTTGAGTGCCTCAATCTGACTTCAATCTGCGCTGAAATAAACGCTTTTTGACTGAAAATTTTTGAAATAAAATCCAAAATGACAATACTTTGATATACCTGAGGTTAATAAAATTGTTTATTATAAATTAAATAAAGTTGTGATTTGTTTGTTTTTGTTCAATTTAATTTTATAACTAACTTTTGTGTGAAAAAATAAGAGCAATTTAAAATACATTTTAAAGAATAATATATTTAAGTAGTAAAGTAAATACAGACCTCACTTAACAATAACTTTGTAATAATAATAAAGCCTAACCTATCTTAATAATTAAAATCAATCAATATCTTCACTATCACTTTCATCAGCAGAAACTGTTGTTCATCAAAAATCCCAAAAACTTTTGAAGGGTACTGTTTAAGTTTTTAGCAGATGCTTTTTTCATATTGAGATTAAAGGATCAGAAGATATTAAAAGATTACAAAATATATTCCGTTTTGTTTTCTTGAAAACTTCCGTGTGAAATTCTCTGAATCTTTAATATCTTTGTTTCTTGATTCCTGGGTTCCGCCAATTTCCCAATTGTAACCATAAAATATGAAATTATATCAGAACTTGCATTAAGATTTTTGGACGGTTGGGTAAATTGTCCAAGGTACAATTCTACAAATTTTCTGGCGTCTCATGACAGAGTCCTTAAAACTATCAATTTTTTATGAAAACCACTAGAAATTGTTAATAAAATTACTCTGAATCTAAATATCAAATCTTGATCAATGCCTGTAATTTCTGAAGATTTAGCAGCATTCTCAAAAAACGGCGAGCAGTGTTGCCGTCATTAGTACTTCCAAAACCAGGTTTTGGTCTATCAACCAATAGTCCCATTTCTTTAATAAATAAGTCTTGGATTGTTTTTGGGATTTGCAAGTTTTTTTGTTTTCCTGGCCTCGCGCTTGCCATTCCTTAAATTCCATCTTATAAGATAGATGCAGCAAACACTCAAAAAAGAATCCAAGCATGTAAAGATGACAAACCAAATTGATATCTAGATTCGTCAGTAATTTCCGTTTTAAAATCTTCTCGATATTGTTAAAATCTTTGGATGTTAGATTACACAAATACAGTAAAGCGCACCGTACTGCGAACATAGGAGGCTCCTGGACGATTTTGATTTAACCCAATTCTAAAATACCAATAATAATCTTGTGGCTTGCATTTCAATTTCCGTCTCGTTTCCTTAGTTGGCTTATTTTTGGTTGGGAATGGTGGGAATGCGGTGATAAATTCGGAAGAATTATCTGCCCAGTTTAGTTGTGTACTACGTTTTTATTTTCAGAGAGGATGCAGGTTTTAGGCAAGTAACAAGAGCCTAGCTAGCGTCAACCGACTTCGATCTGATTTTTTTATAAGCTATAAATTTAAAATTAGTTGCTTTTCGAGACCGCAACGTTTGCTGCGGTCTTAAAAACCAAACAGTTTTTCCTAATAAAATAAAATAATTTTTTCTAATAAATAATGAAACGTAGAAGATATTCTTAAGAAAACAATTTAATGTGCATTCATAAAATATCAAAAACTCTTTCAAGTTATCAAAGATGCTCAAAAAAAAACCACCTCTTGAGCCACAAAATTACCAAGATTGTCATAAAAAAGCCTTCTGATATTTGCTAGAATGTTAAGGGTAATAATCCTAAAAGAATTCTCAAAATTTTTAATTGTAATTTTTGTAGATTAATAGCCTATTCTCCTGAAACCATAAATTTCTGATTTACGACCCCAGAGAAAAAATCGTTGGATGAGACCATGAAGGGAAATGTCGATTTATCAGTAAAAACAATGTTTCTTATAAATTACAGTTTTAAAAATTGTATTTGTCTAAATGATCATTAGGGGTTTAAATTTTGTGGGTTTTTCTTACTTTGTAGGAGCGGTATAAATTTTTTTTAGCACTCTTCCCACTGATCTTTGCACAAATCAACCTGTTCTGCAATTGTATTAATGGAAACTGTAGGATTTTTAATAACACTTTCATACCTAATTTCTTTCATTTTCCTTTCCTGGTTTTTTTTTTTTGGGGACTATCATGTTTATGTTTTCTTGGGTTAAACAACCAAATGTCAGAAAGTTTTAATGACTGGTAAATAGTGGAAATCGTGGAGTCGGCTTAGTTATAAATAAATTAATAAATAATTCCTAATTCCCTAACAGGATTTCCACGTGATACCATTCAAATATTTTAATTTTCTCTTTCAGTTCGTAAACATCCATTACTAATAATAATTATTTTATTAAAAACTTTTTGTCGTAAATATTGACACTGTACAACTATTGCTGTCGAGCGTTCGATACTAAAGTTATTTCAGAAATAAACGTATTGAATTGTTTGCTGGGAAGATTATTGATCGATAAGCAATGCGTGCGGCGTTTTTAGGTACATCCAAAATCGTCCAAGATTGTCCTATGTTCGCAGTACTCTGCGCTTTACTATATATCTCTGAGTTGAAGTATTTTCAGTTACAGCATTACACAATTTGCCATCTATCATTGTAAAATATAAAATGTATTTTAAAAATACATCGTTTCCTTGAATATCAAGCTTTGTTGGTTGCAAATCTGAAATTTGTTGGTCAAAATATTGCTTTTCTCTCACTGATAGCTCTGTTGTTTCGTGCCTAAACTGGACTCTAAGAGGTCTACAGAATCGTGTGGAGGAAGGTCTGGGATTTCCCAGATTACAAACTTATCTTTGATTTCGAGTCCCCGTTAATGAGCTGGATTGGCACCATTGATGTTAAAAAGATATTAGCATCTGAAATATTGGACTCTACAAACTGCTGTCGTATTGACTCACCCCAGAACTCCCATCACACCCCATTGAAATTAAATGTAAATTATTATAATTTTCTTGGTTTAAAGAATTTAAAACTTCTTTTAAGGACTCAAATAACCTTAAAGATGTATGATCCAGCAAACTTGAAGAGGCACTTCAGCTACATCTTCAGAAATGTTTAGGTTTTCTGGTAGCATCTTTTTTCGCGGCAGTTACGGACTCATAATTAGGATAAAGAGTTGACTTATGGCTTTTTGCCGAATTTCTTATTAGATTATATTGAAATTTTGTCAATTTAGCCTCTACAAAAAGCGTTAAGGCTTCGTCCGCTGCAAATGGTATTTCACATTCTTTTTGAAGAGATTTTTTATATTTTGATGCACGGGTTGGTGTTGAGAATGCAACATTATTTAACACATCTGCTTCATCCAGTTTACCTTCGGACCTAAACTTCGGACAAACGGTTCAGTTCTTCTTCTTTTTGATCGTTCACTCAAATCTAAAAATCCAGTGAATGGCCTCCCTCTACTCGATGAAGTTGTATCCTGCATTTCGGCTGGTTGAGCTTCATTCATTGACGAAAAACTCCAACTCAATATTTAACCAATCTCGATTTTTATTTTCAAATGCAGTTTTATTTCTTGATGCTGTTGACCATTTTGTGTCATATTTCTCGATGAATTTATATAAGACTTTTGAAGACTCTTCTGACAAGCGTGCAACTCGCATGGTAGAGGTCACTTTTTCTGCCAAATTACGACACTGCTCCATTCTTTCCTTGGACTGACAAATTCTTAACCAATTGACAAGTTGGCTTCTTTTAAACAAAGCAGATTTTGTTGCAGACCCTGAAAAATAAGTTGTAATTTTGTTAATTATTTTATTACTAGCAATAGCCTATGTTCATCGGGGATAATGTAGGATTCTAATGGTAAAATAATTTTTAAATCGATCCAGTAGTTTCGGAGCCTATTCAATTCAAACAAACAATCAAATCTTTCCTCTTTATAATATTTGTACAGATTATACTTTGCAATCAATGGTACTTCAAATTACATTAGAAAAATCTTCCAAAATGGAGACCGTAGCTTCAAGAATTGAATGTTAATTCTAAAAAACTACATTATCAATATCTGTTTGGATTATAATTTATATTTTGAAACTACATGAATGATTGTTAAAACTGTTTCTTTAATTCTTAGTTCAATGTAATTAAAACAATATATTTTAATAAGATTTCGCCATTTAAAATTGGTCGCCACATTGAATTTTAAACCCATATGGCAATTTTTTTATTTCTCTATTTAATTTTCTATAAAATAATGTTTTATTTTATAAAAAATTGATTTATTCTTTAAGTTAGTAGGAGAAAATTATTTGTTGGTTTGGGACCTACATTTTATACGAAATTGGACCCAGACCATAAATCTTAAAAATATTTTTCGTCAAGATCGCAAATTATCGCAGCAACTTAAGATGGGATCTTACAAGGACTTATTAAACAATAATTTAAAGCTAATTTAAATGCGGGAATTTACGGGAAATCATACTTTTACTTTAGCAAAAAGTGAAAAATTGAAATTAAAAAAAAAATTAATTGTTAACTTTTCAGAACACCAGTATAAAAAAACGTAAAGAAATATTTTAAATAAATATTTTTAATATTCTACTTACCACCAGCAATAGGCTCCATAGTTACTTCACAAAATTTTCACCCACACTTTGCCGAAAAACTTAATATAAATTACTAATTTTCACAGGCGCTTTTGAATCACAATGAAATAGTCTCCACGAACATCAGCTTTTAACTAAAATATTTCTGCAAGTGACAAGACTAAAAATAAAAGGCTGAATGTTTATTATACCCAGGTAACTAGATAATGAAATTATACTCAGAATAGGCCTTAATTGCGAAGTTGGTATTTCCGATTTATGGCCGGGTTTTCCCCGAATTTCGCTTGTGTGCGTCGCCGAAAAAAATGTTTTCAGATTTGTGATCAGCATCTCAAAAAATCCTCGTAAACCAAATTTGGTCAAAATCGGAGTGGAGGCAACTTTCGCTTAAAAATAAGGAGTGAGAGCAGGAAACTAATGTTTTATGTGATATTTTAAAAAGGGTTAATTTTTTCTACAAAGGACGTGGCTAACTTTAAATTTTATTTGGAAAGTATGCATTGGTACGTACAACCAAAAACACCTAAAAATCTTTTAATGCAAAAGGATAAATAAATAAACATAACCTGCACTCACTGGAATAACATTCTCGGTCGATCCGTTAAAAAAATGCAGTGGAATTTCAAGGCTACAAATAATGTACCACTACTATAGTAGTTCCTTATTTACAAATTCAATTATAAAATATGTATTATGTATGTATGGAAATATATTTAAAAATGGTAAGAGATACTGATATATCCCATAATTAGGGATAACTTTGAACACTTAAAAGAATTAAGTCTTTATATTAATGTTTTAACCTTAATTTTTAGAAATAGTAATAAAAATAGTTTCCTAAATCGCTTGCTATGTGTGCTAAGTATCGCATCCCATTTTTTTGCATTATTTAAAGTTTTAGAGCTCCTAGCTAACGAACAGCAAAGCTTCTCGTGTCTGTCCGCCTGTCAGTTTGTGTGTCAGTCTGTCTGTCGAAACCACAACTATTAAATCTAAAATAAGATAATTGTCATATATTGTTATTCTTAAAGTTAATCAAAAATTTAAAAAAATTAAAAAAATAAAAAATGTCAATATTACGTATTAAAAAAAAGTTTAAAAAAATATTTGCAAAATTAAAAAAATAATGTTTAAAAAAATATGTATGATTTGTCTTTACACGTAAAATATAAACCAAATCACTAAAAAATTGTTAAACTAAAATAGATGCTTTTTATTGACAAAAAACTTGAAAAATACCCTTTTTTATATTTAAAATAAAGATTACTATTGATTTTTTTTTGATTCTACTGAAAAGAATCGTAAATTCGTCCTAAGATAATACAAAAAAAGGTAATATCTCTATTTTTCGGTTTTTTTATGATTAAAAATAGGTGGTGCCACACATCTAAACAATTACCGAAAAGAGTAAGCGACCTATTGTTTTTCAGTATATTTTAATAATTTTACAAATAAAATGGGATACCTTTATTATTGTCCAGTCCTATAGAAAATAGGGTTAAGTAAGGGACGCTAAATGGGGGGGGGTTAACAGACAAGTTTTGATTAAATTAGCTTGACATTATCAAGGTTTTTGGGATCAAGGAATTAAAAAATATTTTTATTATGGATACAGTGAGAAGTGCACAAGGAGATTTTATTTACGGGTGAATTTTGTACCATTTTGTATCAGCAAAAAAAAATTTGGAAAAATAATAACTAATAATTTTTTGTCAATCATTTTTTTCTTTAAGCAATAATTTAGGGATAATATTTTTGTTTAAAAAAATTTAAACTAATCTAAATAAAAAAAAAGTTTTCTAAGATTTAAAAAAAATCACATTTGCTGCCGACTTTATGCCGTTCATTGTACAACTAACCAAACTGATTATAAAAAAAAAAAATTTTGCTAATCATTATTTACTAACAATAACAAAATACTTTATTAAGTAATTTTTTTAGTTTATATGTCTTTTGACCTGTATGACAACCGTTAGTTCACAATTTGTAAAAGATACATTGGGAAACACAAGATTCATTGCAGCACGAAAAGGAGAAAAACCTCCATGCCAAATAGAACCAGGAGAAACGTTTTGTGAAGATGTTGAAAATTATCCCTTGTAAGTTATTAGTTGCTTAATTTCATACTGTGTAAGTCTTAACGGTGGCTCCCTATTATATCTTTTTTGTTTCTTAGGATAAACCAAATCGGTACATATATACAGAATTAAAGGATGTTGTATAGCTATATGCTGACTAAAGGCATAACCTTAAAAAAGAAAAAAGTTGTCAGATTGTAAATAATCGTACAAATTCTAAATACCAAAATAATATATCTTTTAAAAATGGCATCTATCAAGCTGGTATTTGTAAAAAAATTGTCAATATTTGTTAAAAATTACATTTGTGTTGCGTTCTTTTATTATGATTTTTTATCTCATTTTATCCATGTTAACGTAGCCCAAGACTTACATAATCTGTCAAAATTGATAGTCTATTTTGAAAAATTATTGATTAAAAAATAGTCAAATAATCAGTCCATTGGGATTAAGTCTTTGTCCAACCATTAAACAAATTTAGTTTGATTTGGTTATAACCAGTCTATGTGTAAGGAAGCTAGTTAAGAAAATTAGTTTGGTTTTAAGAGCGTTACAGAGCGATTTTTAATTTGCAAACTCTGGTCCAGTTATGTTATAAAAATATATATATATATTATATATATATATATATATATATATATATATATATATATATATATATATATATATATATATATATATATATATATATATATATATAAAATATATATATATATATATATATATATATATATATATATATATATTTGAATGTTTCATCGACTGTGAAAAAGATTTCGACAATGTTGAGGTTTTACTGGACTATCTGCATGACCTAAGCCTGAATGAAAATTATTTAGGAATTTTTACCAATTTGTTTTGTAACTTCCTAATCTCATAAAATAGGATCAAAATACCAAAAATTTACAAAAAAATAACAAAAAAAGTCCAGAAATGTGTTTTTATTGCCCAATGTATATTAAAAAAAAAACACGAGGAACATGTAAAGCCACCCTCAGAATTGATGTGACACATGATTTTTTTTCTAACCTCAAAATCAACGTTAGAAATCATCCACTACATTTATGTCCATAAGGTCGATCAGATGTAGGTTTCATCTGATTCAAAACCTTCAGTCACCAATTTCAATCCACAGTCGTTTGTGCGACAAAACAAAATTTAAAAGTATTAGGTTTAGATCCGATGAAATTATGACGTAAATCGTACGACCTTTTCGGCTTTTGACTTTTAATACCTCTTCTTTGTCGATTTTTTCACTACTTTTTGTTAGTGATGGGAGTACTCGGATACAGAAATCGAGTAGTATTCGATTCCTAAGAGAATCAAAAGTACTCGACTACTTAGGTCTTAGGTTCAGTATGGAATCGATTTCGGTACTTTAATTCAGTAGTAAACTAGTATTCTGTAATCTGTATCTGTACTTTGTACTCAAGGCACCGAACCGAATTTCATGGGAATCGAGAGCAAACATAGGTCGATTTTATTTCAGATTATTTCCCAACGCAACAGAATTTGGATTTTAATCGATCCTGGCGGCCGGCGGTTTGTATCATAGGCGGAGTTAGAGAACTCAAAGAAAATGCGGCATTTTTTGCAGTAGTTTTTTTATATTCTATTATTTTTTACATCGGAAGAACCCTTTTCGTCGGCACGCAGATTCAGAGAAGACATAAAGGGAGCTGATTCAATGTTTTGAATGAAACCTATTATTTATGGTTCTTGTTTTAATACGATTCATAAATTCAATTTAAACAACAGAACACACATATATATATATATATATATATATATATATATATATATATTTTATATATATATATATATATATATATATATATATATATATATATATATATATATATATATATATATAACGAATATATTTATTTAACATTCAGTTATCAGTACTTAGTACTCATTCGAGTATTCGATTCCAAATTGTACTCGATTCTGTAGTATTCGATTCTCTAAAGTATTCGAGTTCGCATATCACTACTTTTTGTACTCATCATTTATTCTAGTTGCAAAATAAATTAACACAAAAAATTAAAATTCCTAACCTCAAAATCCAAAAATGTGACAGTTTGCAATCCAAATATCGTCACACAATCGATCGGTCCGAGAAAGTACAAACTAGCAAAATAAGAGGATTGACTTGAGCAAATAATAATTACACAGATCAATATTTCATTTACGCGGGAACTGCGGAAGCGGTTAGGTGCTACTAGGGTTTTTAGGTTCGCTGATTACAATTAGAGAGTTGGTTAACCTCTATCATATCTGGTTTAAGATCATTTGAAGGTCAATTGAAGAAAATAAGCCTCGGAAAGATTCATGCATATGTTTTCGAGTCGCTAAATCCAAATACGATGTTTATTTACATCTATCCCAGGGGTCATCCAAGGTCATTTCAAGGTTGTTGTGAAGTGTTTTGGGATAAAAGTGTGGTTCGAAAAATCTGAAAAAATTCGTACGTATGTTTTTGAGGTCAGCGAATAGAAATCTAAGGTCAATTAAGCTCCATACGGTCGGGTTTAAGGTTATCTGGAGGTCAAGTGAAGAAAAAAAGCATAGAAAAAATCATAAAAAAATCATGCAAATAGATAGATCCAAAGTGTAAATAAACGCCGGCTTCGGATTCAGCGATCTCGAAAACATATGCATTTTTCCAGATTTTTCCGATGGTTTTTTCTTCACTTGACCCTTAAATGACCTTAAACCTGACGTGATGGAAGTTACCCTGGTAGCACAACCGCTTCCGGCGTTCCTGCGTAGATCAAATGTTGTGTTATTGGATAGAATTTTGATCCGATGAAGGCATAAACGTAGTCACTATTTTTTAAAAATCAACCGATTTACGCCAAATTTGGTGTACGAGAGTTTTGAAGATTGCTGATTGCATATTCGGGGTGTAATTTGCAAAATTTGAAAAGGCGGATCGAATATGACGGACAAATTTTCAAAAATCATTTAATTTGATTTTTAAAAATATCCTGTTTTTTTCTAATTTAGGTAGGTAGTTTCTGTTGATAAGGAGGTAAAAATACTTCGAAATACACATATCGTATATAAATGTGTATAATTGAGTAGATAAATAAATTTTTAGGAAAATAATTTAAAGGATTTTATTTTTAATATAGTTTTGTATGTTTTTGAATTAAGAATCCATTTATTATTTTAGGTATATAAATTATAATTTTAAAATAAAAACCGGATATTCATTTATAGGTTTGCAAAAAATCTCTATATCAACAGGAAAGTAACCTAAAACACCTAATTTGCACAAACATTTTTTATATATGTATAGGAAAGTCCTAAACTTATAAATATTTAAAAATTAATATTAATATATTAACTTAAATATTTAAATTTTATTTAGTAATTCCTGTACCTACATGTTCAAAATGTAAATAAAAAGGATTTTCCACACTATTAAATTATTATTAAAGTGATTTTAAATATATTTATTTAGCAGTTATGTCTAAAAAATAAAGTTGTAAATTCTATTTTATATGTAGTGATTTATTAATTGAATATTTAATATTTTTGGAAATTCCGTTGACAAGTGTATCAAATATCTGCTAGGCGCGACTTATATTCACTTCAAAAAACTTTTTTTAGCAATTTAATTTTTAAATGTTGTCGTCAAAAACGCTAATAAACGCGTTATAATATCCATAGGTTATCATTTAAAATGTAGACAGCAATTTACTAACAAAAAATCACATATTAACACCTTTTTTTTGATACAGTGAACTATAGAGTGCGGTTTTTAAAAGTCCTCTTTGCCGCTCGCCCCCCTAGTTTTTGAACTGGACAAGATATCAAGGTCGGATAGCATTTAAGTACTAAAACTACTTTTTGGCATAGAAATTGTTCATTTTGTTATATATTATTACCTAAATTTTACCCTACCTCGATATCTTGTCCTGTTAAAAACTTAAGGAGGACTTTTAAAAGTCACACTGTCTAAGTAGGACGTGATATCCCGGAAAACGACCCAGCACCAACTATTTTAAACTTTTACCTGGTATATTGGGTAGTGAGCATATTGTTTTATTTTTAGTGAATTAATTCTACATGCGATTCAAAGATCTAAAATGGATCTAGATAGATTTCTCGTAGATGAAACTACTGACAATGGACCAGATATGGGTTTTTTAAATGATAGAACACAGACTTCGGGTAAGATTATAAAAAATATTAAAATTCTTATGCCATCAGATAAAAATGTAATATAAAGATCCCAATATTTTTATCAAAACTTCCCAACAACCATGGAGGGTGTTTTCTAAAGACTGTACTAAGCAGGGCATATTGATAGCTTTAAAAAAAATATGTGAAATAGCCATATTGTGTATTTTTTCAGTCGAATATAGTTTTAGAAGTATAGTTTTTCAAAACGACTAATTTTTTTTATACGTTTCAACAATTACGGTTTTTAGCATTTATTTTAAGAAATTACAGATTAATTTAATTTAATAAGATTTTAAGGGAGTATTAATTTTTGCCTTTAGACATTTTAGGTATTTATTACCATTAAAAAATATTATTTAAAGTTCTTCCGAAAATATAAAAAAAAAAACAAATGTAAAAGCAAAGTCAATACTTTGTATAAAAAAATTAAGCCGTTGGTGTTAGGGACATACATTAATGTGACTGATTTGAGCAATCACACACTAAGATATTAGCACGTCATTAGGACACACCCTGTATATGAATACGGTATATCGTTTTTTAACCTAAGGTGCAATTTATAAATCCTACTGAAAACATTTATTTTTAGATGGGGAATTAAGTAATGTGTTGCGTCTCCCACGACAAGCAATAAAAAAGGACTCCTTTAGTAAGTGTTTTTTAAAGTATAAAGTCATGTCTTCATTGTATATATTATATATTTATTATTATTATAATCTTGCATATTACAGGTAGAGAAAAAACATATATTACCTTCAGACTGTAAAATTTCCTATTCAAAACTTGCTTATATTTATACTGCAGCCAAACTAAATTAAGAATTACGTGAGAAAAAACGAATGATTTAAAACTTATTTTATTAATCCAAAAATGCAGTAATCATGGATACCAATGCATTTAACCAATAGAGAGATTTGTTGTTTATTTTTCTATTCTGAATTTAGTTTGGCTGCAATATAGGCATGACAACGATTGTCGACGAATATCCTCTACCTTAAGTCCATTGGAACGATAGAACTTGCTTGGCATCATCATCATTGCATGATATTTTCCAATTAAATTTGAAGAAATAGATCTAGATAAAACCCTTTTTTTTAATAATAGCGTTTTAATGTTAAACCTTATTTTTAAAAAACGCAACGGTTTTGTACCATTCTAAAAGTTTAAAAAAGTGCTTCCACATAAAACTCTTGGCAAATTTTTTTGATCTATACTGTTGTTAATATTAAAATAATGGTCAAGAAATGATGCGGCGCTAGCGGTAAAAGAACAAATATTACAAATTGTCCAAAATATAAGGTTCATCAAGACTATCATTGATTATTTACCGAAATTCCGTGAAAAAATGTTGCAACGCCCAACAGTATCTGTTAAAAATACCTTCTGCTAAAAATGGCATTTACGAAAAATTACTCCTATCAATAAATGACATCTTTAATGTCATGTTAAAAATAGTATCTGTCGGATATAACGTTGGTCATATCTCAAATTTGACATTGTTTTAAAGTGACATTTGTCAAAATTTTATTTTTTGTCGAAAATTATACCATTCAACAATATAACAAAATAAAAATACTTTTAAATAAACTGTAAGAGGTTTTCGCGGCCTTTGTCTAATGTTTCTGTTGTTCTGGTTGACTTTGAACTACCTACTGTAGTAGTTCGCAACCAGGAAGCAACTTCTGAAGATGCCACCCGCTTGTGTTGGCGAAACGTTAAGTCAACCAGACAATCGACGCCGGCCTAACAGCCCAAAAACCATTGAAACAAAAATATTTCTACTAAAACAACACTTTAAATGTAACATAAAAACGGATAAAAAATATGTTCGATTTTGCTTTAAATTTTCAAGCGACTTCAAAAAAAAAAGAAGGTTATCAATTCGATACGTATGTATATTGTATTGTTGGAACTGTAGTATATACATACCACTGACCTCAATATGGACCGGTAAAGGGTATCAGATGCGCGGTTCAAAAGTGAGATTTTATGGGCGAAAAAATGTGTCCGTGCGCCGTGGCTCTAGTCATCCCTTAGGGTCCTAAATCATGCGCAGAACGGACTAGCAGATCGATTTTATTTACAAATTCGTCGCCGGCCAGTTCCGTACTTCGTCAATTGATGACTTAAACAAAATATATATTAGACTGGTTAAAAAACCATGATTATTGGTTTTTTGAACCAGTGAAACACATTGGTTTGTTTAGATGTTGTTCTTAATCAAAAATAAACATATTATCCATTGTCAGCTCCTTAAATTCCTCTAGTTCTTCTGAATGTTACAGCTATGGAAAGCCACAAATTTTTGTACTGGTTCACAACTGATGCGTTGTAGTTAATAAATAATAAAATGGCGAATACGACTGAACATGAGTCTTGTGGCTTATTTAAGAATTAACTTTTTGTTTCATCTATGTAACACAATCATAATTGAAAAAAAATTACTATAATTATTTATTTCGGATTTAAAAAATCTGAACAAAGAATGTATTGCATTAATCTAAAAAATCAATAAGTATGATTACAACATAAAACATATTCCCTTGGAGCATATACCTACTAGAGGCACTCTTGCCGCTTGAAAACGATCATTTGTGCAAGAAAGAAAGAATAGCGCTATAACCTTTTTCTCCCTCCAACGTGATCATTGGTCGGTGAAAAGAATATATATACCCCGCTCTGCGTGCTGATTTGTCGGTCTCTTCGCGTCGATCTATCGGCACTATGGTTGGAGCCACGGAGAAAGGTTTATCCTATGATTCTTTTTTCTCTTTCGCACTGCCAAACGGCAAGGCTGCCTCTAGTAAATAAATGCTTGTTTTGTATAAATACATTTAAGATGTTTAGAATATCTTTTTATCGCTATCGAAAACATAAGTGTAAGCAGGAAAAGAGTTAACGTTATTTGTATAAACATTTTTTTACCCTTTTGTTTATAAGTCTGTTCCAATCTCGCAAAAACCGTTTATTGCATTCCTTTACTGACCCCCAAGCAAAGCAAAACCCTTTAAATATAGAAAGCGTTCAAACTTCGTCGTTTTTGAACTGACATAAAACCGTGTAAAGTCGACAGTCACGCGTTAAATAAATTCTAACAGTTTCCAAACCATTTTAAGGCGGTACAAAAACTGGATCTTAAAATTAACCCTATCTTTTATTAGCCCCTATTTTCTCTATTTATATTTTGCAATATTAATTTTGTTAACTCATGGTTTATATTACTACCTAACATAATTTATTTATGTATAGAGACGCAAAATAAAAGAATTTAGTATCTAAATACAGTGCTTTCATTTCAAAACGAACCACCCTAAATATCTTTAAAAAAAAACACTCACAAAAAAAAAACAAAGAAACACGTCGATTTAGATATACAGGGGGAAGTTTAATTTCGTATTTGATAAAATTTTATCGGTCACCTCCTAACTTCCAGTTAACCTCACTTTGATATGTCAAATGGCAACCCCCATAGTGTGACACATCATTGTAAGCGGCATGAAATTTGCTATCCAACAGTACTAAGAAACTTTAAATCGATGGACGTAGAAGCGACTTAGAAGTAAAAATGTGTGTTAATTAGTTTATCGTGTTCAAATAATTTATTTTATCAAATGCTCAAAATGTGCGCCGTTATTGGCAGACAATAATAAAGTCTGTTTTGAAATTCTTCGCGAACGTTGGCGAAAGTTTGTCTGGTAATACCTCTACATTCTAGTGTAATTCTACATTTAAGTTCTTGAATATTTGCAGGTGGCGTTTTGTACACTTTACTTTTTAAATAACCCCAGAGGAAAAAGTCTAGAGGAGTTAAGTCTGAGACCTGCTGGCCATTCGATGGCACCTCGTCTGCCTATCCATGTGCCTGGAAACTGTTCATTGAGCCACTCTCGAACTGCTAAAGATAGTGGGGAGGGCTCCATCTTGCTGGAAATGCAAATTATTTTCACTGAGTTCCATAGCACCATTTTCATCCACCTGATTTTCCAAAGATTGACGATAGAAGGGTATATCGCATTTTCCAAAAGGTTCAGATACAGTTGCCCAGTTAAATTTTCTTCCAGAAAGAATGGCCCGATAATTTCGTTTCCATAAATACCAGCCCAAACGTTGATCTTCTTGGAAATTGATATGTCCTTCCTGAAATATGTGCGGATTTTCATTATCCCAATATCTGCAGTTATGTCTATTAAGAATTCCATTTAAGAAGAAAGTTGATTCGTCAGAAAAGCAGATATTTTTGATCAAATGAGGGTCTTCGTCAAATCGCTGGCACATTGATTCGCAAAATTCTATTCTTCTATCATAATCGTCTTCGTTGAGTTCATGAAGAATTTGTATTTTGTATGGAAAAAACTTATTCTTTTTCAAAATTTTGTGCACGGAACCCGTAGAAATATTGGTCAGCTTAGAAACTTTTGGAATAGACAACGTCGGATCTATTGCGAACTGTCCTAGTACTCAACCTGGCGTGCTTCGTCTAAAACCCTTTCATTAGTACTTTTCTGTTGCATACAGATCCAGTTTCTTCAAACTTACGCACCAATTCCATTACATATTTATGCCCCACGTTTTTATTTTTGATGCCTCTCATTGAATACTCTGGCGGTTCTACGCGCGATCGATCTTCAGCCCCATATAGGAAAATTATTTCTATTCTCTCTGCTAGAGTATACATTTTAAAATCAAGATTCTTAATTTTAAACTAACGATGTCAAAATGACAATCCTAACAATAATATTTAACTGGTTCCTAAACGTCTTAAAAACTTGTGCTATTGCAGTGTTTGGCTGTAGCAGGTAGCACAAAAAATAATAATTGGAATGAATGCACACTAAAATAGTCTGCGAGGAATTTCAAAACAAGCTTGTCTCGCCAATAACAGCGCACATTTTGAGCATTTGATAAAATAAATTATTTGAACACGATAAACTAATTAACACACATTTTTTACTTGAGTCGCTTCTACTCCATCGATTTAAAGTTTCTTAGTACTGTTGGATAAAATTTCATGCCGTTGATGATGTATCAATTGGGGGTTGCCATTTGACATATCAAAGGAGGTTAACTGGAGGTTAGAGACGACCGATAAAATTTTTCAAAACAAATTAAACTTCCCCCATTCAAACACGTGTTTCTTTGTTTTTTGGTAGTTTTTTTTTTTTAAAGATATTTGGGGGTTCGTTTTGAAATGAAAGCACTGTAAACAAAAAAAATATTTTTTTAAAATAAATTAATTAATACATACAAAAAACAAGTCCGAAACTGGGGCCCGCCCTTTTAAAAACATGTTATTACACTATCGTTTGTTTAGGCGCGATGTAAACTTATAAATGGGGTTTTCATTTTTTTTATATCTAAAGAGGTTATTATGATACAAACACATATAAAAATAAGGGGGCCAAACAAATAACAAAATTTTATAGTTTTAAATATTATTGATGTAGTTTACAGATTTGGATTGGGGGCCTTCTTTTTTATTTTCTTATTTACTTTTAATTAGGGGGAAAATAACATTTATTAAAATCGGGGTTTTTATGTTTTTTGAAAAGCGGTAACGGCCTGGGGTTTTCGATAGCGAACCAGGGGGGGGTAAAGGGAAAACCCTCAAAACCTTGACGTTGTGCATGTAAAAAAAAAAATAACCAACCAAAAAAAACCGTTTTTTTTTAAAATGAAAGTTTGAAATAAAAACGTAATTTTTCGACTAAAAGAACTAGAGTGTCTTCATCCACTAAAAAACTTTGTTTGCTTAGTAGGTTATAAAAATGTTCCGGGGTAATGACTTTGTTTAATAAATTTGCGTTTTTGTCAAAATGGATGCGTATAAAGATATATTCTTTGGCTCTCGTTCGTTTTTGATCGGCATTTAAACACTTCAATCAATTGACCAGACATTTTTATGTGAAGTACACGTTTATATAAAATTTTAGCTTTCTTAAAAAATTGTTGTACTTCGGTTTGCTGATTTATTAATACGATGTCATGGACTGCATAGTTGTTTTCTGGTTTGAACACAAAAGTCGGCCTTGTGTGTTACCCTCAGCTAAAAATGTAACTCGTTTTAAATTCCAACATTAAAGTCTTTTGTACATGTCTTGGTTAATTCAATTTCTACTTAACTCTTTTAAAACTTAATTTTGCCCGACTTTGTTAACTGGTCACCTATTTAAACAATTTTGTAACAATACGTAAACATTTTGTTTTTAAAAAAAATGAATTAAACTGTTTTTCCCTCACCTAATGATAGTTTGTTTAAACCCAAATTTAAAACTGCTTGTGTTAACTAGAATAATAAAGTTTTGATAAAGTTTGGTAAAAGAATCTATTAAAAAATTATCTAAATAAGAAAAAATCTATTTAAAATACGTAAAGATGATACCTATGGATATAATGCATGTGACGGCGACATTAAAAGGCTTCGTCTGCGTCTTTTGTCCCAAAAAAAAAGAAACCAACGAAAAGGCTTTTCAGAACATAAAAGTCCACAATTCAAATGGGTTTTTAAAGTTAGATATTATTCCTGTGCTATTCTCACTTATAGAGGGCCTTTATCAAGATTTCTCCAAAATTTGCTCTTTGGGAAAAAAAACCATTGAAAAGAATTGGAAAATTGAAACCGCTGCGAAGGCCGCAGAAAAGAAAGATGAACGGGTTATATTGCCATCCCGATTTATTGTATCTCTATAAATACTATTTTAAGCCTAATCCTACAGTGGGCAAGTAGTGCTTAAATTATTTACCCAATGATACTTTACTGTTTGCATAATGTAAATCACTTAAAGCAACTAATACTGGTGGTAATGGATGATTTTTAAAGTAAGGTGGGTGGACCATAAAAGGCCATCATAAAAAATAAACAGTTATTATTCTTTTATTTAATGGATAAATAAAAGAAACACATTATTAAGTAACACTTTGTTTTATAATGTAGCTAATATTTTTTTTTTTCTAATTGCATCATGATTTATTAAATTTGAGTTTTAGCAACTCTTTCCAAACCGGAAGAACAAGGCTCCCTCTTCGATCTCGTTTCACGTGGAGGGATGAAATATATATAAGGGGGTCCATTAAATATCCCCAAAAATGGAAACTTTTTTTTTTCAATTTGTCAAAAAAATTTATTCTTCATAAAAGTTGGTGCATGGTCCCAAACTTTTATTAGCAATAATTACTTTTATTAAAAATTGAAAGGTTTTACAGGGAGGTCAAAAAAAATTTAAAACTGCTTAAAATAAAGTAAACCCTTTTTTAAATATATAACAAAATTTATAGGGGAAAAATTGTTTAGAATTTAAAGTTATACCCAAATACCAATTGTGGTCCCTCTATTAAATTTTTAGTTTTAAAATTTTTTTTTTTCCCTGTATAATCATGTTTATATTGTTCTTATTTTTATATTTGTTTAAAGAGCCTAAAACTAACTTTTCTTTTAAACAACTGTTCTTAAATTAAAACATATTTGTAAAATTAAACTGAATTTATATTTTTCTTGCCATTCGCCAACTTCAAGTTTGTTGCAAAAGGGTATTTAATAGAACTTTAAAACTCCCTAAATATATTTTTAAGCAAGGAATAATCTTTATTTTTAATAATATGTGTGTAAAAACTTTCAAAAAAGTATAATATTTTTATATTAATTTTTATATCAAAATGTTTTCAAGTTGAGCTAATATTAAAACAAAAAAATAGTAGATCGCTATGAAAAAAAAAACAACTGAGTTCTAAGATTTTTTTTTATTAAAAGTACAACTATTTAATTCTAATCTTTTTTAAAAATATGGAAAAAAAATTTAAAAAATGTCCGAAGACTATTGCAAGAATAAAAAAAAAAAAAAAACAAATTAAAAATGCTTAAAACAAGAACTATCGTAAGGTCTCTGTATGACTACCATCCCCTTTTAATGCACCTTATTGTTCTCGCGTTAAATTCCCTTTAATGTAGATGCCAACACCTAGAGGAATATTTCTACAATGAAATCTTATTGAAGTTTGTAGTTCTTAAACATTAAGTAAACGGTCTATCTTTATAAACCTGTTGTTCAAATCCTATCCCTACAAGAAAAAATCCATCGGTGTCAGGTCTGGCGAACGAGGAGGGCCACCGTGGATCTTATTTCGTCCTAACCATTTTTGCCAAATTTTCTATTCAGCCATTGAGCAACATCTCTGGTAGAATGAGCAGAACATCCATCATGTATAAACCACAAATTTTTGCGTTCTTGTAACGGCATCTGATCTAAAATTGTCCAGTTCATTTTCCAAAAAAATTTAGATAACTATTCCCATTTAGGATTTCTAGGAAAAAGAAGGGACCTATTAGTTTTTTTCATTTAAGATACCACCAAACATTAGTTTTTGGTAATATTGATTTTGTTGTCGATAACAAAATTTGGATTTTCATCAGACCACCATCTACAATTTTGGGACGATAGTACACCATTTGTGGTAAAAGTCGACTCATCTCCGAATAGGATATGATGATGAAAATCTCTTTTTTTTTCCTATTTGACCTTGGACCCCTATTGAAAAATCGTATCTTAAATCATAATCCTTTCTTGTAATGTACAAATAAATTTCGTTGTATGGGTAATATTTGTTTTTAAGGATTCGCTTTACAGGAGGGTTTTTAATACCAGTATATTCAGAAATCTGTTTTGTGGACGTTTTGGGTTTTTTAAATAACTGTCTGAAATTACGTTTAATTGGTTTTCTTTCGTACAGACTTTTTTATTCGTTCTTCATGGTACTTATATGACAATGATCCTGTCACCTTAAAATGGTTTAGAATTCTACTTACAGTTGAATAATAAATTTTTTTTTCTGGATCCGTTCGTTAAAAATATCTGCAGCTTCACGCATATTTTTATAACCATCTCCACAAATTAAAACTAGTTCTGCCTTTTCAGTTAACGTTAAGAATACTCGAGGAGGCATTTGTAATTAAAAAAAACAGTTACATGAAACAAACGTCTTATGGATAAGTTTAAAAAGCTAAAAACTGTCAAACTAGAAATAGATTTTCTTGTCAGTCATTTGTTTTCATGGCTCCCTGCTATTTGCTTTGCTTCAATATAAGTTCAACTTGAAGCATTTTGATATATTTTTTTTTAGAAATGTAATACATTTTTTTTAAAATTTCTATTGGCATATTATTAAAAATAAAGTACTTGCCTTGCTTAAAAATATATTTAGGGAGTTTTTAAAATTCCAAATTTAAAAATCCTTGCAACAAACTTGAAGTTGGCGAATGGCAAGGAAAATATAAATTCAGTTTAATTTTACAAATATGTTTTAATTTAAGAACAGTTGTTTAAAAGTAAGTTAGTTTTAGGTTCTTAAACAAATATAAAATTAGAACAATATAAACATGCATTATAAGGGGAAATTAAAAATTTCAAAAAAAAATAAAAATTTGAATAGAGGGCCATGACTTGGTATTTGGGGATAACTTTTAAATTCTAAAAAAACTTTTCCCTATAACCTTTTGTTATATTTTTAAAATAAGTTTTTACTCTTAAACAGTTTTCAATTTTTTGACCTACCCTGTATACCTTTTAACTTTAATAAAAGTAACTACTGCTAATACAGTTTGGGACCATACCAACATGAAGAATAAAAATTTTTTGACAAATTGCAAATAAAAAAGTTTCCCATTTTTTGCATATTAACGGACCACACTGTTTTTATAATATATATATATATATATTATATATATATATATATATATATATATATATATATATAATTTTATATATAATATATTATTATATATATATATATATTTATATATATATATATATATATATATATATATATATATATATATATATATATATATATATATATATATATATATATATATATATATATATATATATATATATATATATATATATATATATATATATATATATATATATATATATATATATATATATATATATATATTTTATATATATATATATATATATATATATATATATATATATATATAATAAGGAGGAGGGAAATTGGCCGAAGGGTTTAAAAAACAAAGGTAATAAATGTCTTGGGGATCGGTCCAGGAGAGGGCTAATTAAAAATGAAACACTTCTTTGTTTAACGAGCTTTCGAAAATATTTATTTCCTTCTTCAGGTCTACAATATGGAAAAAAAACAATACAATAAAAAAGCAAATCTTTCTCAATTTTAGGTATACTTACAACTAAATGCATTATTTAGAAGTTGGTAACATCAGCTGTTGTTACTGAAAGATTATTCAATAAAATGGACAAATGAGTAAAAAAACTTGCCAAGTCAAAAAAGAGTGGAACAAAATTGTGGACAGAGCTTGTTCCAATTTTAGATCTCAGAACTTTAATGACCAAGATTTTTGGATAGGAACTTTACCCTTATTTAACATAAGTAAGTGTTTTGGTAAAATCTTCTCTCTTTTTTCTGTGATAAATCAATGGAAAAAACTTGGGGGATTTTATGCCTGTTTTCTCACTATAGGTACCTTGCTCTCAGAGCTGTCACAATTACTTTTTAAAAGTAATTCAATTATCAATAAAAACTAAAAGTAATTAAATATTTTAACAATTACTTTATTTAAATTACCACATATAAAAAACACGATACACTAACAGATTTTTTACAAAAAAACAGTATAAAAACGGTGGCGGTAAGTCAAGAATACTAAATCGGCGCGGAGGCGGCGTTCGCCGGATTCAAAGCGGCGCGCCGTGTTTCAAAATCGTAGTAATTAAATTATTTATTAGGTAATTAAATTAATTTCTAAGTAATTTAATTACTTTATAAGTTATCGAATTACTTTCTAAGTAATCGTATTACTTTCGATTCGTGAAAATCAATTACCAATTACGATTACATTATCGTATTAATTGATAATTCAAATACAATTACCTTTTTCGGAAAGTAATTGAATTAAAGTAATCCAATTACTGAGAAGCAATTGAATATGATTTTTTAATTATTTTAATTTAATTGCCGACAGCTCTGATTGCTCTATAGGTAGAACTTAAACTTTATACTTAATATGAAGTGCGAAAAATCCTCATTTTAATGTTTCTTAAATCGCGCCCGGTTTGAGATCTGATAGGCAAATGTAGCAATTTTCTGTTTTGTTTTTTCGTTTTTTCCGCGGAGTCTTTATTAATTAATAATTCTACCTCAGAAATCTAATAAAAATACATAATTTGTCACATCCTGTAGTCCATTTGCGTTTCTTTCAAATAGACGTATTCAAATCTATTATAGGACAAATAAAGAAAAAGCTATAGTGTTACCACGTATGCCGAATTCGTCATTGGATGCGCGTATTTTTGGGATTTGAGGGAGCGTGTAAAGAGGCGCTCGCATTTTGTAAGCAAATCCTTTCAAATGGTATATTGGATTTTGAATGGATTCGACTATGCTGCTTAATGATGATTCTTATTGAAGTGTGCCACTGTATCAGCAAACAAAATAGCTTAGAAAATCTTACGTATACTGGGTATTTTTCTAAGAAATATTTAACATTAAACACAATGATGTTGTATGGCTAGAAAATGTATATATGCCAAATACTACTTAAATTACTCGTGTGATCTGTGTAAAATAAGGGCCAAGTTCATATTAAAAAATCTCCTTCTATAAGTAGTGAAGGCTAAAATTAAACTCAAGTTTTTTGACTTGTTAAGTTTTCAGTGATCTGTCTGTATTATTGAATGTATTTTTTAATAACATTAACATTTTTTAGAAATACAGACGAATCATAAAAAACTTACCAAGTCAAAGAACTTGGTCTAATTTTAGATGTCATTACTTTAAGTGGCCAAGATTTTTTGTCAGAATTTGGCCCCTATTTTCAAGTGTATGTTTGCATTTTAAAGTTCAAGACAATTATGACTTCAAAACTCAGGTTTAATCAGATGGCAAATTTCTAAAATACCCCCAAATATACCATATTAGCGCTCCTGTTTCAGAGCGTTCCGAGTAAATATGTACAATTTTAGAATTTTTCTTTACTTATATCCTAAAACCTACTTACACGGCAAATTTTTAGTTTCTGCTTCCTCGGAAAGTGTCCCAAAATTTTGATGAGTCAATGAATCAGTCAGTCAGTCAGTTTGTCAGTAGTAAAATGGGCGATTTTCCAAGTCAAATATATAAACTACTCAAAATGAATTAGGAAACATATCCTTAAAATTTAATAAGTAAAAAATTATGTATTATTTTGTCCACCATTTTTTTTTAATAGTTTATAGGTGCCTTTATTAAAATTTACTTACATTGTTTTTAAACGGCTGTTTGGTAATACGATTGAAAAAAAAAAATACAAATTTAAGTGTCAAAAACAAATAAAATTTATTTAGGAAAAAATTCAGAAAAATGTATATTAATAATGAGTACGTCCCCCTCTGGCTCTAAGAACTTCGGCACAACGATGAGGCATGCTTTCCACCAAATTTCTGATTACTTGTTGTGGTAACTGCTCGTAAATCGTCAAAATAGCATCTGTAACTGGATTTAGATTGTAGAAAGGTTGATGATCTTTCAAACTTCTTTCCAGTTCATCCCAAAGATGCTCAATAGGATTTAGATCCGGGCTATTAGCTAACCATCTCATGACATTAATATTGTGCTTTCTTACGACCCTGGCTAGTGTGGCCTGGCATTATCCTGTTGTAGAATGAACCCAGCGCCCATATTTTGGACAAATGGGACGACATGAGGTTCCAATATCTTCTCTATGTAACGGACAGCCGTTAAAGTCCATTTCCGAAATACCACAAGGTCCGTGTGTCCTGTTAAAGTTATACTAGCCCATACCATTATCGATCCACCTCCAAATGGAACAATTTCTTGCACAGTCATCCAAATATCAAACACGTCCGTCATTATTGAATAACATATTTTTTTTCATCTGTAAACATAACATTGAACCACTGCTCTAAATTCCAATTAAGATGCTCTTGACAAAAGTTTCTACGATTTTCTCGATGAGCTGGAGTTAATCTAGGAGCTCTAGCAGGTTGTCTTGCACGGAGTTGTAGTTCGTGAAGTCGGTTTCGTATCGTTTGGTCCGAAATTTGCATTCCCGTAGCTTCTTTAAGGCATGCAATGTTCTAGCAGTAGCGCGCGATTCCTAATTGCCCAAAGTCGTCAAAAACGATCTTCTCTCTGGGTTGTTGCCCTTTGTCGATTGGGATAAGGGGCTCCTCTTACAATGCCGTAAATTTGGTAGCGATTCCAAGCTCTGGAAACCGCAGGATGATTCACAGTAAGCATTTGGGCTACATGAATTGAATTACTTCGATCAATGACACGCTATATTAATATTATCATTTAAAATAGTGTCTCCTTTTTTATATTGAGTAGTTTATATTTTCAAACCAAATCCCATACCTTTATGTAGAACGAAAACGAAGTTATATTAGGGGGACAGTACGGTGAAACATTTTGTGTAATATACACATATTCGTCCGTTAGGCCGAAACTTGGCCTGGCGCACTACCGTGCGCCTAGATGTTACCAGAGATATATTATTCTCAGATTTCGTTTCATTCCGGTTCGAGACTAACTTATTTACTAACAACATTCGCAACTTCCTATTGCCTTATAATATATAAACTAAAAGATACACACAACTATTTCTTTTCACTTAAAACTTTTTGGGCTACTCTCAAGACAAACCACTTCAGTCTAGGTCCCAGGCTATAGCCCTGAGCATACAGAGTCAACTGCATCGTCCAAACTTGCAATTTACTTTAATAATCCAGGAAACGCACCATTTTGTCTAGCAATTTTTCCAAAATGCATAGAGTGACTTAAAATTTTGACAGAAGGTAGGAAATAGTTCAAGGATCAAAACCTATATTTGCCGAAGGGCGTCTTTAGATTGGGGATGGTTGCCAAACCATCTCGGGGGTGATTTTTTTTTTAATCTTGACCAAAGGAAATGATAGGTAAATGATTTCTAAGAAAAATATGTTCAATGCATTTTTTTGTAGAATGCATAGTTTTCGAGTTATTCGCGATCGAAAGTCTGATTTTTTCGTCGATAAAATCAACGTTTTTAATTGTTTTTTTTGCAAATAACTCGATAAGTATGCATTTTATTAAAAAAACTGTAAATAACAAAATAGTAACTTAAAAAAAAACAAATAAAATGTTTTTTGTCTAATTACTGTGGGACCAATACAAACCAAGTTGTGGTTTGTTAAAAGTTAGCTGTTATTCATCAAACACGAAATTTCAGAGTTTTAAAGGCAAATAACGCAAAATCTACGTAGTTTTTGAGGAAAGCTAATAATAACTATTTTGAAACATTTGCAAAGACCTTTCTATAAAAAAAGGTATGTATCATAAAAATCGAGTGAGTTATGGTTAAAATAAGGTTAGATCAAAATTTTTTGAATGCAAAAATCTTCGAAAACAATACCCTAATTACCACACTAATTAAAAAGAGTCATAGCCTTTTTTCAATTCTCTTTATCTGTGTATTATACATATATTCTAAAATTTTAACCGATTTAAATTGCTTAATTTGGAAAAAAATTGGAGCTGCAAGTGAAAATCAAATTTCAGAATTTTAATAAAAAATTACCTTTTCTTCAAAATTACTCGAAAACTAAGGAAGATAAAAATTACGAAGGTATGAAGTTGTAGCTTTTTAAATTACAAACATTTTCCTTTTTTTAATTTACTGTATGACGGAAACTAAGTGAGATATAAACGTTTAAAACCCGTGTGTATAGACAAGCACTACCTTGTTTCAGCCTTTTAAACTCACCTCTTTAAAAAAGTACGTTTTTAAACAGTTTTAATATATAAGGACCTTCTAGCTCCACCAACAAAATGGTTTTTTGAAGAACTTTTTATCACAAAAACTGAAGGAGTTATGCTTAAAAAACCAAATTTTTGGAGCGTGAGTTTATAAACGTGCTTATATGTTCTTTGCTATTTGTTTGCTTTGCTATAATGTTCTGTGGTGGGAAGAAATAAAAAAGCGCTCATCGGCGTAATGCACACTTTTAGTGATGAGCGAGACCGGTCTTGGTCTTGCGGTCTTGGTCTTGGTCTTGCAGCAAGACCAACACCGAGACCAAGACCAAAACCGCCTTCTCGCTTGCAAGACCAAGACCAAGACCAGGGTATGCAAGACCAAGACCAAGACCGAGTGGTGCAAGACTAGCAAGACAAGACCGACTTACAGACTATTGCACTTTGTCACTTTTTTTTTAAAATTTTAATATTCAATTTTATATTCAATATAAGAGGTATTGCATACAGACATGACAAAAAATGTATCGAGAACTGCTAAAAGGGTTGTTTTATGAGTAACAGGTTTTTAATAAAATAATAATTAAATCGATCACTTCGTTTTTAATAAAATTATTAACAATTCCGACAAAGCTCGATATCTCCAAAACCGTTTACGACAGAGAAAAACTGAGAGTACAAAAGTTATAGAAGCTAAAAATTACTTTATTCCTAATGTTTTTTTTTAAATAGGCATCTAGTGATATGCCACTTACTGGATCAAAAATTTTCAACATTCAGGAAAACATTATTTTTGTCCACACTGTAAGAAGTGGTATCATTAGTTGCTCCTTTAAACTAAGATATAAATGTAAAAGTGATGGTTTAATAAAAAATATATTTGTCGTTTTATATAGGAATACTTTATATATAAATGGATTTTAAATTTCACTTCCGGTTTAGACGGAAAAGTCAAAACAATGCCAAAAGTATAATGATGACGTCATTTTTGTCAAAACCGAAAATGATATATAAAAAACCATCTACGTCGACATTGTACCTATATGACAGTTCAAAAATTTTCAGCATATTATGCAGGTAAGCGATTTTTTAAATGAATTTTTTGCTATAATTTTTCTGTTTTAGGTTAAAAGCTAAAAATAAGGAAGTTTTCTTGAGTGGTAGTGGATTTTTTGGAAAATTCTGAAACAAAAAATAATTTTACATTTTACGCCCTTTTTTCTATAATTTTTGTATTATCAGTTTTTTACCATTATGAACGGTTTCGGATATATCGATCTTTGTCGCACTATCGAGCCACCTTGTATATGCAGAATGTTTATAAAGTATTTGTACAAACTTTGAACGGCAAATTTTTGACTAATTTGAACATAGAAAGTTTATTTGAACTGAAAAGCTTTCTAAATACCCTTTTTTTTAAATTATAAACCAATGTTTACATATCAGAATCATTTTCATGGAAATTTCACATCTGGTTGAAATTAAAAGTTTTTTTTCTGCCCTCAGAGGACTCAGTATTGTAATTTTGTATGCTTCTGCAAAGAAAATTTAAATATTTCCTATCACTAAAATAAAGCGCTATAAATAAACCCCTACATTTAAAATATCCTTTTTAATCAAATAATTTAAATGTACATGTAAGGTTAAAATTGGTATATTTTAAAATTTTTCAGCAAAAATACAGTCTCCATCTTTAATAATTGTAGTATTAAAAAATATATATTATTCAAGATTGCTTAGTTTAAATTATTACTACCAAAAAAAGCAAGACCAGCAAGACTCTTGCAGCAAGACCAAGACCGGGTGGTGCAAGACCAAGACCAAAACCTTCTTTGGGCTTGCAAGACCAAGACCAAGACTAGCCCGGTCTTGGTCTTGGTCTTGCTTTGCTCATCACTACACACTTTAAGGGTAAGTCGAACCTAATTCCAACTTTTTGCGATTCTATGCATTTTCTACAAAACTTCGCGGTTTTGTACTATTTTTTGCATTGTAATATTGTAACGGTTGGATTTTGGGCAGTCACATGTTTTAATTACAAATCTGTGATAAAATAATAATTTTTCTAGGGTTAACCTTTTTTTTCTATTAAGTCATAATAAGGGTTTATTTTCAAGGGTTGAATTATGTATATTAAGGTGGCTCCAGACCAAACGTGTTGCTCCACTCTGCGCTGATCTGTGCCAAAAAACACCGCGTCAAACCGCGCGGTTTCCGTAGTTTCGTCGCAGAGCGGCGCAGAACACCACAAAGAAAAATTCTGATTCGCTATTGTTCCAACTGGCGCGCGCGTCATTTAATATAATAGGATAAATGTTTTTCCGTCTAAACGCAACGCACAAACATTTGTTTTTCTTTGATGTACCGACACTTGTCGAATCGTGTTCGCTCTTGTACAGGGTAGCGCAAAACGGCGCCAATCAGCGCAGGTTATCGTACCGGCCCACAGCGCTGCGTCGCGCTGAGCCGACTTGCGCGTTTGGGCTGGAGTCACCTTTAAATTATGTTTCAAAGAATTAATTTTTCAACCTAATTAAGCCAAATTTTATGTGACTGAAGCTTTATTATAAAAGTTTCAAAGGTTTTTGCAATAAGGAGTACTTTTCACCCTTAAAAATAAAAAGCGACCTTCAGCATAATGGAGATTTTAAAGAAGAGGGTAAGTTATGCTTAATCCCAAATTTTTATGCAAAACACTGTAATAATATAATTATTTTTTAGGGTAAATATATATATTTTTTTAATAAAAGGATTGATTTTTAAGGGCTAAAATATTTCAAATAATTTTGCAAAGAAACAAAATACACTAGTTTTATAACTTATTTAAGTCAAAATTTACTTAACTTAAGCTTGTATGTATAGTTTTATAGGTTTTAACAATAAAGGGTAGTTTTCACCTCTAATAAACAAAGCGGCCCTCGGCATAATATAGATTTTAAAAGGAAGGGTAAGTTAAGCCTAATTCCAAATTTTCATGCAAATCTATGCATTTTGAATAGTATTTTACGTTATAAGGCCGGTAGGTGACTTGTTACGTACGAGTAGATATTATGGACGAGGCGACGCAGGAGCCGAGTCAAATCTGAACGAGTCGTAACAACACTACGCCGTGTATCGTATGTTATTTTATTTCATACTGTCTCTGCTACTAATAAAGTTAAAATAATATATTATATTCTTTTATGACACTATTTTCCAAATTTGTTTTGTGTAACATTAATTTTTGCGGCTATCGCAGAAAGCCGGTCCAAAGCTAAAATGTCAAAAATATTCGTACCTATCTTTGATTTCCTGTGTCACTTTAATGTCAACAATGGCGGAATTAAGTATGCATAGTGAAATGATGCTTCCTGATGAAATTTTGACAAAATCGGAGGAAGCTCAAGAAAAGTTAATTCCTTTAAAATCTAAAACGCGATACGAAAAAGAATTTCAGCAATTTGTTAACTGGAAAATTGAACATGTCGTGGAAGTAATTCAGGAAGATGTGCTTTTGGCATATTTTTTAGATGCTGTAAGTTTTTATATCACATTTTTGGTTTGTTCTACGATTGTTGTTTTTAGTCAAAAAAATGAATGGTTCATCATTATGGGCAAAATACTCAATGCTCAAATCAACGCTGCTTGTTCACGAGAAAACTGATATATCCAAATTTGGTAAACTAATAGCATTTCTAAAAATGCAATGTTGGTTATCACCCAAATCAATCTAAAGTGCTGACAAGGGAACAAGTCAATACTTTTTTGAGAGAGGCACCTGATAAGGAGTATCTTTTAGTAAAGGTATTTTATAACTGATTGATAATTTAATTGACCTTACAGTATTATTTTTAACGTTAGGTGGTTGCAATGATAGGAATTGCGGGAGGGTGTCGACGAGAAGAGTTATACATGATGAAATTAAATGACATAGAACATATGGAAGAAAAGTTAATTATAACAATTCCCCACACAAAAACAAATGTAAAAAGAGTTTTCACAGTCATCGATAACGAAATTGGTATAAATCCTTTAGACTTGTTTCAAAAATATGTTAGTCTGCGGCCTAAATATATGACAGAATCATTTTTATTTGTTGGGTATCGCTCAAGGCAAATGTGTTTCTCAAAGAGGTAGGAATTCATACCATTGGGAGCATACCGAAAAAAATTGCCTAATATCTTAAGCTAGAGAATCGAAAGATACACTGGGCATTGCTTCCGAGAACTTCGGCAACTTTTTTGGCAAATGCCGGTGCCAGTACGTCCATATTAAAGCGTCATGGAGGCTGGAAAAGCTCAGCGGTTGCTGAGAAGTATGTAGAGGATTCCCTTGAAGGAAAAGTTCAGATATCTAGAATGATTCAAAAAGGTGAAACTTTTGTAGAAGTTTTACATAACCAATCTAAAGAACTTACCGCGACATCAACCAGTGTTCCAGAAATAAATATTACAGGGAATACACAGTGTACAATAACCATAAATGTAAATAATAAATAAAATATTGTTTTCATACCTAACATACCTTATTCAATTATTGTTTTTACTGGCTGTTGTTCATTAAACGGTTTTCATATTATTATTAAAAAACTGTGTAATAATTAGTTTAGGATATGATGAATGAACAGAATAATAAATGAGTTAAAACGGTACAAAACTAAATTTATTTTCCAAGAAACATTAGTTTCAGACGTAATATGTCTTATATTATTTTGTAATATTGATTATACTTTACTAAAACTGGTAGAAGATTCTTATTTCAGTAATAAATCTACCATGGATCTATGGTAGACATTTAAGCTTTAAGGACGGTCCAAACTGTTTTTAAACAATTTTAGTTACATAGAATCATCAGTTTTGGATGTAATATAATTATCTTATATTACATTTAAATATTAAGTTTACTAAAATTGGTAGAAAATTTTATTTCAGCAATAATTCTACTATAGATCTATATGCCCTATAAAATCTAGGCGCTAAGGATGGTTCAAACTTTTTCTACGATTTTAGTTACATAGAAACACCAGTTTCGGATGTAATATATCTTAGTTACTTTTAATATTAAGTTTACTTTACTAAAACTGGTAGAAAATTTTATTTCAGCAATAAGCTACTATAGATCTATGTATAGTATATACCCTATAAAACCTACAAGCTAGGATGGTTCAAACTATTTTTTTAAATTTTTAGTTAAATAGAAACACCAGTTTCGGATGTAATATTTCTTAAATTACTTTTAAATATTAAGTTTTCTTTACTAAAACTGGTACAAAATTTTATTTCAGCAATAAGCTACTATAGATCTATGTATAGTATATGCTCTATAAAACCTACAAGCTAAGAATGGTTCAAACTATTTTTCTACGGATTTTAGTTAAATAGAAAAACCAGTTTCGGATGTAATATATCTTGAATTACTTTTTAATATTAAGTTTTCTTTACTAAAACTGGTAGAAAATTTTATTTCAGCAATAAGTCTACCACGTATAGATCTTTATTTCTTATTATTAGGTAATTACAGGCATTTATTTAATAGAAGTTGTCAGGTGGATTATTCGCCTTTGAAAAAGGATGAAATAGACAAATAATTAAGGTGCATCTACAAATTGTTGTGAAATCGCAAGGTCGCGAACGTTAAGAAACTCTTGTATTTCATGGGTTGAAAAATGTTAGTCACAATTTAATCCCTTCATTACACCTAGCTGACTAGTTTGTGATTCTTGTAGGAAAAAACTTTATAGGCGGCCATGGCTATTCGACTGTTTAATTTGTTTTTTTCGCTGTCACTATTTCGCCAAAAACGTTTGATAATTAAACATATGTTATTTACCAAATTTAATTTGAAAATAAGCATATTTTTAATTTAAAAAAATCATGGAATGTAATCCTGTGAAATACAGGGCTTGCAAATCCTGCGAAGAAATAAATGACATAAAAAGAATCATCGTAACTTAACTTATTTGACTTACCTATTACAAAACTGTGATTTAAAAACAGATTCAAGAAGTACGTTTTTTAAAAACGTTGAAGAGAGTCTTTTAGGGATTTCAGCAAAGATTCGACTACTTCCTAACTTAAAACGCAACAGAATTGTTTCAAAGTATTATATATACCTGGTTAAGCACCAACATTTGTCCATCGGAGATTCGCCCACATATTCTCCACTAACAAAAGAAGATGCCCAAGAGTTCCAAAGGTATTTAAACGCAAAAATGAAAATTTAGAAGTAGATTAGTTGCTTTTTGTTAATTTTTTGAATTTCTAATAGAAAAAAATATAAGGTATTTCTAAGATATTGTTGTATTTATTTTAATTAGAATGGTTTTAATTTTCTCACAAAATCGTCATAAGTTAGTACTTCGAAAACAGTTCGATCTGAACGTGTCTTTAGACAATGTTGACATGTCGACACATTGTGTCAAAAAATGATTGACGTTTTGTTTTTATCTAAATGTCATTGATAACAGTCCGGTAAGTGTTGCTAAGGCAACACTTACCGGCCTAGTCAGTAAATCGCATTTACCGGACTCAAATTGTTAACGTAATTATGTATATACCGGACAGTATGAAATAAAAAATTGTCAGGTTTTGCACTTTTTTTAGCTTTATTTTTTGGACTACAAAGAAAACTTAAAAAAACCATGAAAAAACAAATAGCCTATTATCGGTCGGTGACAAATTGGTCATTGTTTTAGGATATAAAAAAATAAAAATGTAGTAAAAATTTTACAATAATAAGAGATTAATTAATTTATTGTGACAGGTCCTATTATTACTTTGGCATTAAGAAAAGTATTATTTAAATTAAAATGTAAAATTGTTAACCAGTATTTTTATTGCATATCTCCTTTGCTAAAATATTAGAAGCGTTTCAGTTTATTTTGTGGTTATTATAAAATACATGGTAACAGATTTTTGTAATTTGTACATTTGTGCTTTCGTCTAATGTAATTTTATGATGAGTATCAAAAAGTTTTACCTACATAAACCTTATTACATTTCCAATTTCAATTTTATAAACAAAGTTTTTTGCATTTGGTTTATATTAGAAGATTTATATTAGAAGATTTAAAAGGGGTATATAGCACCAATACAGAAAACAGAGTTACAACCACTTATAGTTCAAAAATATAAAACTTTCGCGCAAAAATTATATCTACATTACAACGCGCTAACCACACATATTCACAATACCTAATCGACAGAGGCCACCAATTAAAAATACAGTTTTTTTATCTTTTTAAGCGTTTTAATCCTGTGTTTGTTGGAATTTTTTTTTTTTTGGTTTCGGGCTCTCATATTTAAGCTTTGAAGAATTTTTAAAAACATTTTTTAAGTAAAAAAAAACATGAAAATTAAAAAAAAAGTGTGTCTTTTGTCAATAATCTATTATACCTTTTTCATTACTGCTTATACGTTTTTCTTACAAATGTTATATCTTCTGAAAAAATTACGTTTTTCCTTCAATACCAAGCTCCTAACCAGACAATACTATTTTATCAGAAGCTGAAAAAGCTAATAGCGAAACGCTGGAGGCTACTCTGATGTAAATATTGAAAAAACTCTTATTGAGCAGAAAGAATGAATCAACAGGGACCATCCGGTCCAATAATGCTCTGCCTTGTGCCAAAAGTCAACAAAACTGTGTCGATTTCAAATATCCCTAGGTTATTCATTTGTTTTCTAAAAATAAGATTTGTTTTTACTAGAATAACGTAACGTGTCAAATAAGTTTCATTGAATTTATCCATAAAAGAGATTTTTTTGGTGAATGCAATTTCAGTACTACCTAAATATTGTCTGTATATATCGAATCTCAAAGATCGCTTGTCATATACAGTGACAGCCATAAGGTTTGCATCAAATCAGAAAATTTTTCCCTAATTAATTTGGGTTAATTTTCTTTTTGCCAAAAGTTTTTGCTTCAAAAATCATGCCAAATAATGTATATAAGGATGATAACGTGACTTTTTTTAGCTGTCAAATTTGAGTTTTTTTTCAAAAAATCGCAAAATAAAGCATTATCTATCAAAATTATGAAAAATGGTATAGGAAAAAGTTGCAAATTTTTTAATTTTACACTTACATACCAATTTTTAGCTCTCTAGTACCTACATTTTTAGTTTTTCCTTTTTGTAGTTTTTTTCTATATGGATTACCCGAATTTCTTTAAAACCCTCTAAATTTATTTTTTTATATTCAAATTAACTTTTAAATGTAATCCTGTACTTAATTGCGCTGGTACAAATAATTTTGTACAAAAATAGAAAATACCCCAATGAAATAGCGTCAAACTTGATGTACCTAAATGTGGTATAATTTTCACAAAAACTGACAAAACACACTTAATTTCTGTTTATTATTAAACAGTTACATTAAAAAGTCGGAAAATGTTATGAAATTATTGGTAATTTAAATACTAGTAATTAAAAATTGCTTTCAAAACTCTAATTTCAATGTTAAAAACATAGACCCTTACATTAACAATTGATCGTAACGCAACATAGGATAATAACAAAACAATTGAACAAAATTATTGAAGCAAAATATCTGTCACGCCAAGAAAGCAGCTGTCAAGAAATTTTTTTATTTGTGTTATTTTATAATATTTTTCCTAAAAAAATGTTACTATTTTAAGAAAAACATATAATAAAATAGCACAAATAAACAATTTCTTGAAAAATTTTTTTGACGTATATGCCCGTGAATTTGTTCAGTTTAATCTATGTTGCGATCGGGTTTTTAATCAGGTTTTTGTTTAAACATTAAACCCCCCAGTGATGATGTTTTAAATTTAGCAATGGACTTAGCAGTTTAGAATGTTTAACAAAACGTCATTGTCAGTGTTATTCAATGATTTTATTAAAGGCCCCAAACCCGTCAAAATCTGACATTTTGTTAAACAAATTTTAAACCGTTGTCAACAGCAAATTAAAAGTTAACAATGGTTTAGAATGTTTAACAAAATGTCCAATTTTCGGTTCCTACTAAAATCATTGAATAACAAACAATGACGTTTTGTTAAACATTCCCAAAACTAAAAACAATAAAACAACGATACCCTTGGCCAAAAAAAGCATATTAATCCAAAAAAATTTAAAATTCCAATAATTTCTCTTTCCTTTTTTGTTTTAGTGTTTAATAACTAACAGATTAACCAAAACTGTGTATGTAACGTTATTTTTTAAAATGAGACATAGTTTTTTATTTTATTTTTAAGTGCAGTAATTGAAGGAGTTAAATTAAATCCACAAACTGGGATGGAAGTCAACAAAAAGTGGCTTAATTTATTCCTACTAGCTAGTCAGATAGCTTGTAAATGTTTAAAAGGCTATTAAACTATGCGTGCAGAATTTCGTATTAAATGTTACATTTTTTTTTGGGAGTGATTAAGTTAATTTTTTCCCAAAATTTCAAGCGATCTTAAAATATCGGGAAGAACAAAAAAAATATAGACCATGAAATAAACATTGCTCTTAATATCCAATCTTTTTACGTAATTTAAATACATTTTTAAAATTTTTTAAATTTGGGAATTTAATAAAACATTACATTTTCGTTTTTTTTTTTTTTATATAATATAATCTCATGAAATTTCGTTAGAGCGTATTTCCCAAAAACGAAATGACAGATCGAAACCGCGGTGTATTACCGCCAATATCAACAATGTTATTAATTACAAAAAAAACTAAAAAAAAATGTTAGTAATAGCCGGCTGTCATTAAATAAGCGCATTGTCTATAACTATAGCCAAGTTCGTCATTGACATTTTTTGCTCCTTTTGCCTCAAACTGTTTTTTTTTTTCATTTCATTCAAGCACCATATGTCACGTGTTCTGTTAGCAGATCATCTGCTGCAAGACCGCGTGATATTAAGTCTGCTCACTGCGCTCTCCTCCGAGAAGGTCATAAAGAACTGAATAAGTATAACAAACATTTTTAGATTCTTCGTCGTCGTTGCATTTGCCGTTAAACCAATATACAAATGTCCAAAAAAGACAGTTTCTTAACTAATACCAATTTGAAATTGGGATATGCTATAAAAAATAGAAAAACGTGCATGAAAATAATGAGGAAACCTTGGAGTGTCGTTGCAAAAGTCGTCAGCCATTAATTAATCGGTTGCGCGTCGAACGCTGAGAACGCTGGCAACTTTCATATTGTGTTTGACAACTTTTGCAGCGACTTTTCAAGTGTCGCCATTATATTTTTGCTCGTTTTTTTTTTAAAAATATTTAAATCTCAAATGAATATATGTAACCTGTAAAAGTTTTTTTTGACGTTTGTATATCGGCTTAACGCGATGTCAATAACAATATTGTTGTTGGTGGCAATGTATTGCGCGATCTGGCCTATAATTTTGTTATTAAAAAACACGCCCCTAGCGGAATTTAATAAAATGAACCGGATTTTTTCAACCCTCCAGCCCCTGGACTTAAAAACTTCTTCCCAAAAGTAACGTCCCCAGGTTAAATGACTCTTTGTTTATAGTCCAAGGAACGAACCATTTTGCTTAGCAATTTCTTTAAAATGCATAGAATGACTGAAAAGTTTGACAGTAGGTAGGAATAGTCAAGGGGGCGCTTTTACCTTGGGGGTGGTTGAAAAAAATTTTCGGGGGTGGAATTTTTTTATATTTTGATACAGGAATCGAAAAAAAAAATTATTTCTAAGCAAAAAATTCTATGCAATTTTCTTGTAAAATGCATATTTTTCGTTATTCGCGATCAAAAGTCGGATTTTTTTCGTCGGTAAAACCAACGTTTTTGCAAATAACTCAATAAGTATGCATTTTATTAAGAATTTGTAAATAACACAATTGTAGCTTTTAAAAAAACAAATGAAATGGTTTTTAAAAAAGAGGGTAAAGTAAGCTAAATCCCAAATTTTATGCAAGTCTATGCATTTTGAAAAAATTGCGAGGTTTTGCACTTTTTCAGCTTCGTTTTCTGGACTATTAGCAGTTGGAACCCATAAGGAAAGGTTGGGGGGGGACGATTTTTGGCCTTTAGAAAGTTTCAAGGATGATAAAACAAAATTTTATTTTCTACTATTTGACGTTGTGTGTTGTAAATGGGCTTCCATAAGTAAATATATAGATGAATTAAAAAAATTTTACCAATAATTTTGTTTTTTACATTTTTAGTAAAATCCCTGCTTTACCAATTAAAGTGATGTGACAAAATTCAACGGTTCACCTGTATAAATTATAAAAAATTTTGGGTAATAACTTTTTTTAAAAATTTCGACTAATAAAATCTAGGGTCCTTACTGCTCTTAAGTGAAAACCCCTTGTAACAACTATTTTTAATTAACGATTTTAAACTGTTTGTGTTAAAAGATTCCTAAAATATTCTCCAGGGAAAAAGAAAACACTTGCTTTCTTACCGGTTACTTATTGTCACCGTTTTATGGGCCTTTCTGCAAGGAAACTGCCGAAAAAGGAAACTTTGTAAGCCCATAGGAGATATTGATTTATTTGAACGTTTCATAGAATTTTGATGAAGTTTAATAATCTTTAAGGGCTTAATAACATTTTATTGGTATAATGGACCTAAAAGAAATCGATCGAACGTTAGAAATTCGGCATTATAAAGTTAGATGGCGCAGAATTAAACTAAATTTTGTAATTTAAATTTAAAATTTAAATTATTTAATTGTTTAAATAAAGAGAATTTATAACAATCTCTTGCACATTTCACAATAACTAAAGTTATTTATGCCATAGCACCTAAGTTTTCGTATTTTTCAAAACAAAATTATAGTTAAATCTGCCATCACCATTTTGTCAGAGTAATTTTAAGAGCTTTTCTGGCAGCTGTTAGATGTCGCTTAGCACTCTGTAGCAAGATACATGTATTGCATTTTATTCCTTAACTTTTTATAACTCTTTTAAGTAAAATATGTTTATTATATAAACTGTTTGATAAAAATTGGATATACTCACCGGTTAACAAAAAAATATATTTTATTTTTGGTAAGTTATACTAGATTCTGGGACAGTCTACAAGGGTCCACACCCTAAGTACTAATGGGATTTTAAAGTACATTAAGAAACACTTTATTTATTAAAGTAACTTACAGGTTTGGTGGTTTGGAGGAAAGAATATTCCTCTCCAGCAGTAGGTACCACAGTTCAAACACTAACAAAGAGTAGATATAGTAGGAAGTTTAAAATCTCTCCAGATGGACTCTAAAAGGATATATGAGAGTAGTACATCGTGTTGCCCTACTGGGGGCTGGGAGGGGGGGTTATTTTATCAAGCCAAATATATAAAGCTTTTTTGTTAGATTCAGGTCATTGATAAATCAAATGGTTTTTCTTTGGATGGAATTAAAAAAGTTCAGAGGTGTGGGAGAAGCCACTGAAAAAATGATACAAAGTATACATACAGGTTGGTAGAAAAAATATTTCTCACTAAAAAAAAAAAAAACAAGCTTAAAGAAAGTGCTGCAGCTATGGAATTAATGGGTTTGTCATTTTAGGTCATTCCTAAAAGTAATACCTACAAAATCAAATCATTTCTGGTTTAACAGGACTTAAGTACCGCTCATAAGTAGGGGATGAAAACGGGCACCCTTTTTTCCACAGCGAACACGATTGTGTCTTTAAAGGTATGTTTTGCTTGGAGAGGCTATTGCAATAATCGCAGGGCAATAGTAGGCTTTGTATTGTTTGTTTTCCTTCGGACGACTATCGCTAGAATCGGTGCGTTTATCGCGGGGGTCTGGTTCTAGAGCAGATATGATCGCTAGTCGCGAACGATTTTTGAATTAGAAAGTTTAAAAAACTCTGAAAACTTTTTGTCTTTAGCACACAAATGATTTGTATTTAATACTTTGAAGTTTCCTTTATTTTTTCTTGTTTTGAAGATTTCATGTTTAGGAAGTCTGGGTAAATTTATCATTTCTAACATTTCTTCAACGTCAATTTCTTTCAGCAAAAGGAATTTTAACATCATTTTTTTCGTTTTTTAGTTTTGCTACACCTGTTGCTAAGATCACTATATTTAGCCTACTGATAAATAAATAAAAATTTAGGATATATTTTAAGGTTTTGTCGATCAGCGATAGCAATTATCGTGTCGCTGCTACGATCTGCGATCATCGCAATAGTCTCGCCAGACAAAACTTACCTTAAGCACAAAAATAAGTAAGATATATTGATGCTCCACTAAAATAATAGTGAAATTGTCAATATCGTAACAAAATAAACATTAATCAATTTAGAATATAAACAAAATATATGCGTCCTGTGGTTTAAATAACAAAGTTTATTGTGGAGTTTATAGTAACTAATACTAAATTTTATGTCAGTTTTTTATATACGTGTACAGTTGTTCTTAGGTTTGTGTTTTGTAGAGGTTTCATTATTTTACTCTTTTGATAAGGATTTTATAGAAAGGCTAAAACGTTAATATGTGACCTTCTCCCCAAAACAATATCAGACACAAGAATAAAGCTAAGTCAATGTTAAATCAAAAGTTATGTACTGTACGATACTTTTAACGGACGTCGTCGTTACGTTTCGAGTAAATAAACTATTATTACTTTCTCTAAAATGATATACAAAGACTTGGTACGGTGCCAAAGAAAAAAGTTTCACTTTATTTACACTGTAGTTTAAAATACAGCAGTGTTCCTCGGAAAACCAATGGTTCCTTGCAAGAGAGATCAAAAAAAATTTAATAGGCCTTGCTAGGGCACAATGTCCTTATTAGAAATATCTAAGATTCCCAAAAATATTAAGATTTACTTTTATGTTATACATACCTATGTATCAAGAAAATTAAAACAATGTATTAGCTCTTAATTACTTGTAATTATAATTTTATCTAAATGTTTTGTTAAATAAAAAATTGTCATAGATAATAAGTATTTTTATTATTTGGCCTTCTAATGAACATTTTGGTCTTACAAAGAACGGACCCATAAGAAGGCCATTTTGGTTGGTTTAATATTTTCATTATTTCGTCATAAAAGCTATTAAGGATTTATTTGTTATCGATATAATATTTATTAAAATTATTTTTAAAACATTTTCACTAATAGATATATTCTTCGTCTTACGATAGTGTTTAAGTAATATTTGTTAATTATTTTTTAAGTAATAATGTTATTGTTAGAATTTAATGTTTGATATTAATAAAGGTTTTTATTCTAGTTTAAGTAGAGCTAGATGTTTTGACTGTCGCAACATTAGTTTTAAGTTAAACGACTGATTAATTATACGGCCTTGTTTGGAGCCTTGTTCCTTCTAAGGCCGTTTGGAAGAATTTAGTAAAACTTAAATTTAATAAATAATGAATTCTTCTGCAATAAAAACAATGTTTTATAAGCTACATTATAAAACAAAATGTAATAATGTGTTTGTTTTATTTATCCAGTAAATAAAAGAATAATTTATTTTTTATGATGGCCTTTCATGGTCCACCCACCTTATTGCCGATTGTCAACTTTTAACAAATCTTTTGTTTGAAAAGTATAACTGTCCGCATCAAAAGCTATGCGGAAAGTGATCACTTTTCGCACGATTATAGGAAAAAAATAACAAAAAAGACAAAGCATAATAAGTAGTCAAGTTAATTATTAAAAAGGTCAATATATGATAATTTTTTCCATTTGACTGTAAACAGCTGTGTGCTAAAAACACATATTTACTTTTTCTTAGTTACCAATTGACATTTATCTCAAGGAAAAATATACACAAAATCGGAATTTTATTAAATCACACCGTGGTAAATAAAAAGAAAGCTTAAAAAAGAGAAACTAGAAACCCAATTAAAATTTCACCTCGCAAGCATTTCGCCGACAAAACAAAAAACAATCCAGCTCGAAACAAAAGGCACAATCAAGACAAAAAGCAATATTCAGAGCCAGCCAGGATCCCTAGTTAATCACTAAAATGGCGTCTACTGTTTTCCCATGTGTTTTTATTGTGTTGGAAATTAAAACAGCGCGCACAATGGACTTCCGCAGGAGTTTTCATGTCGGTGTGTGCAACCCTGCGATTGCGGTGCAATCCGAAGGCCCTAACTAAACTCTCTAGAGGCTGCAGGTCTTCATTACTTTATTTCGTAGTAATTTTAGTGAGTAGCTTTTCCATAAGAAAAAAATGTGAAAAAGATTTTAAGTTTTTTTCCACTAAGATAATATACAGGGTTTAACAGTTTTTTAAGCCCGGTGACCTATGGAAAGTAGATATTAAAAAAATATTTTGTTTAAAAAAGACGCTATTAAAAAGCTGTATTTTTGGCCATTTTAGGGAAAAAAGTTCTTATAAATATAGGTCCAAAAATGTATTGTTTCCAAGATACAAGGTGTTTATTTTTTTAAAGGCTTTTAAAAAATTAATGTATTTTATTCTCGTTATTACTACAAACAACGCTACCAAATTTAAAACAGCTTATTAAAAAAAACACCCTGTGTCTTGGAAATAATACATTTCTAGACCTATGTTTATAGAAACTTTTTATAAAGCGACCTGAGAAAGTATCCCTTTAAATGTTGGCGCATCTTTTTGAAACACCCTGTATATCAGAAAAATGTGCAGTTTTATTATGAACTGCTTTTATTTAAAATCACAGGTTAATTCTGTAATTTTATAATAGTGAACTCTAAAGTAGGTGGATTAACTTTTAAATAATTTAAAGTATGCATTTTGAAGAAAGTAATAATAATAATAATCAGCCGTTCCAACTGACGTTAAAAAAGCATATATTTTCTTTAAAACTGCACTGGAAATTCAGAAAAATATCTCTATTTATTATTGAAAAGAATAAATTTCTTTCATCTATTTTATTATTAATAATACGAGTACTATTAATATATCAGTCATTGTGTGAGTTAATTTGTATTAAATTGCCTTTGAATAGCTAGATGCGATTGTACATGGGGCTTGTTTGTAACACCGTTTTTAAAAGTTTTGTTTTTAAGTTCTTGCGTTTAGCAATATAGAAATTTTTAATTTTAATTTGACACAGATAATTATTTAAAGTAGCGTTACTAACTAAAAAATGTACACCTTGTACTAAACCTTATAATTTGAATTGGTTACAGGAAAAGATGTGATAGCCAATTTTCTTGTGCTTCCACGGAGAAAGTAGTAATTTACTACCATGGAATACTGAAATTTCCATCCATTATTTAAATAGAACATTTCGGCGGTTTGTCCGAAAATGCTAAAGATTTTTTATGTTACTAACGTAAGAAAACAGACATCTTTCCAGCTAAGAGCTATCTCAACGGCACACATAGCTGTACTTGCGGAAGAAAACGGAGATAAACTTTTAGACGATTGGTCACTGATAGACCCCAAAGTCTAAATTGAATCTTCTGACGCATGCTGGTCGGGATCTCTTGATGCTCCTACTCTTTTCCGCGGCTGCCTGTGCCTTTGGCGTCGTTCGAAGGGCCCGTTTTAGATAATTTTAGATTTCTAGAGGGGTTAAAATTTATACGTTTAATTGGCCCTAAAATATAAAAAAACTGCGAAGTGCTACCTTTTGAATAGGTGCTGTTCTAAGATAGAAATAAATTTGTCCACTTTTCATTTTTTTAATTATAACTCAAATTTGATGCAATTTTTGTACACATTGGTTAACAGAAAAACTGTTTCAAAATTAAATTTTCTATCAAAATGTCACCTTCCAAAGCCCAAAAAATTTTTTTATATTAAAAAAAATATATAATAGAAATGAAGAAATGCTTTTATTTTTTCTATTTTTTAAATTGTGCCTTATAACTTTTTTTGTAATGCTTCACAAAAAAAGCTGTTATTGTGTTCTTTAAAATGGTTTATACTAAAGGTTATTATGATCTGAAGTCACCGAGATATGATTTTTCAAAGGGCTTTTTCTAACCTATTTTTTTAACTTTGTCCTATAACTTTTTGCCCTGTCTCTTTTGGTATATACAATGACATAAAAAAGCTTATTCTACGACCTTTAAAAAGGTGAATAGGACTCGGTGTAGGATTAATCGTAATTGAGATATTTTTTAAAAATTTTACCTGTATTTTAATTTTTTTTTAGAAAACTACTTTTCCTTTCTTTCTCACATTTTTACTATAATATTTAGTACTTTTTTAATAAAAAATACTCAACTTATTTTTTATAATATTCAGATATTATTTTATAAAAAAACACGTAGAAATGGAAAATAGAAAATAATTTCTTCTTTATAAAAAACCTATTAGGAACTATTTGCGTGAACTTTATTTTAAATTATTTAAAAGATTTTTAATTGAGTATAGTATCAAATTCTTTGTCTGCGTTTTCTTGAACATATTTAATAATTTGGTTATTTTGCTACATCCTCAATCTATTTTTTAGGCAAACCTTGCGGGGCAGAAGGCTGAATGATAAAAATTGATATTAGTCCATGTTTCAAAGTTTTCTAACTCTAGTTAGAAGTAGCCAATTTTAATGTGTGTGATATCTCGGTAACTATTATTTCTACAGACTTTAGCCAGGCATCATTTTAAAATAAATGTCGTTAAATAAGATTTTTTTATGAAATAGCGTATATATACCTAAATCCACAGGGATAAAGTTATAGGACAAAGTTTAAAGATAAACATTAAAAATTAGATAAACACAATAAAAGTAGCTAACTTTAAAAAATCATATTTCGGTTACTACAAACCTTAAAGACTTTTTTCCACAAACCGTTTTAAGGAACATGGTAACAGTTTTTTTTGTGAAACAATACCTATTCTAAATTCACGTGGAAAAAGTTATGGGGCCAAATTTCAAAATAAAAAATGCATGTTTTTTTTAGCTTCGGTTTTGGAATATATTTTTGTCAAAAAAGTTTCTTGTCTTTGGAAAGTGATATTTCCACGAAGGCGTAGAAGGGCCACATCAATTTTTATTTTTATTTTCAGTACAAATTCCGACTTGGATTTCGGAATTTCGACTTAGATCTCGGAATTCCGACTTATATCTCGGAATTCCGACTTATATTTTAGTTAATAATATTTTTTAATATTTAATATATCATATATCCATAATAATTTAAAATTTATTTTGGTATATTATTATCGGCATGTTGCGAATCCAACGATGTTTTATAAACTATACAGACACAGGCTTGCCACAATTGATAGAAGCATAAACACAACCTTCAGTTTTTAAATAAAAATTCTTCTTAATGACTGTTAGCGTTTAATTAACATTTTTCAAAACTTCGTATTTTTTAATACATTATCAACGTAACTAATTCACATGAGCATTTGAAAACACGCTGAATAACTAGAAAAATATATGAAAGTCACACTCTTCATTTCGTGCTTTTAATTAAAATTCTCATAACGAAGCTCCGTAGAGTCGAGGGTGCGTTGGCTTTAATTACATTGTTAAAATGACAAAAGACGTCTTTAATGACACCTGAACAAATAAGTTTCGATTTATTTATTATCAGCCACAAAGCAGCCTCTGACGCATTGCTATGTTAAGAAACTACGGACGCTGTAAAGTGAAAACGCCCATGGTAATTTTAATAAATTTATTTTTACAAACTCCCGAAAACATCAAACGGCATTTCAAGGAAGTTAGGTTTATTAAGATCTTTTTCTTATACACTGACCGTTAGGTTGACTAAAAATGATCAGTATGAATTAAAATACCTTTAAAAGTGGATTTCGAAAGTTAATGTGTAAATTTTCTATAAATTTCACTTACTTAATACGTTTGCTGAATGGGCTTTTGTACTCGAAATTGAAAGATCAATGTTGCCGCGCTGTATTTCTGATAACATAACATTGTATGTGCTGAGAATATTTGTTTTTACTGTTTTAGTTGTTTATTTACTTTATTTAGTTATATTTGTGTTCAAAGTTTGTACTTGTCAATGGCGTTTTTAAAAATAAGGTTTATCTCACTAAACTAGACATAAATAAAAAGTTGCAAAATGATTTAACGTTACTGTTAATAGTTTGCGACAAGAAATAATAGGTTTGGTGTGCTAATTTAGATTTGTTGAGCACAGACGTGCATACAACCCGAAAGCAAATATTTCAGGTATTTTTCGTTACACAGCAAGTTTCTTTTTAAATATGTTTTAAATTTTATTTTTTGTTCTAAAATTAAATTAATATGCTGTTGCCTTAAAATGGGAAAATGGAAAATTTAAATGAAAAATAAAAACTGGCTTACTCTCATTTATTAAAAATTTTAACAAATGACCTGTATATATATATATATATATATATATATATATATATATATATATATATATATATATATATATATATATATATATATATATATATATATATATATATATATATATATATATATATATATATATATTATTGATATATAGTGTGTCTACTTAAGTTGGCAACATATGGAAAAATTTTTTATTATTAATGAAAAAAATTATTATTCCTTATAAAAATTTTTGCATGTTCTAAAATCTAAAATGCAATCAACAGATATCAACTTTTATTAATCTTATCAAGAAATATAAATTCTGCTTAAGAGTAAAGTACTTTTATATTTCACAATATCGAAAATTGTTCTTAAAAATTTGTTTGGAATTAAAAACCATGTTTTATTATGCAAATTACATCCTTCTAATAAAAAAAAAATTGTTAGCATTTCTACTAAATTTAATAATACTTTTTACCAAATTTTGCTAAATACTACTGATGTTTTAAATGTCACTGTCAAAAGTGTCCTGTCAGAGCATTCTAAATTACATATATAATAATTACTACCATTAATTGACATTTCTTGTCAAAGCATCCTAGATTAAATGTACAATAATTACAGTTAAATTTCGTTGTTCGGGATGTTTTGAAAAATAAAAAAAAAACTATAAAAAATTTAAAGCAACTGCATATTAAAAATGATTTTTTAATATTGTGAAATTCAAAGATAATTTACTCTGAAATAAAATTCATATTTTTAACACCTCGTATAATGAAAAAATTTAATATTTGTTGGTTTTGGGAACAATAAATCCTTTTGAAATCCCAAAACTTTTTGATTTTTGATGACTTTTATCGCGAAGAAAATCATAAAAACAAAGTACAAACATAATTAAAAGTATATAAACAACCGAACATAAATCATCATCTCAGACCATGGTATGCAATCGGCAATGCGACGCAGCGAACGTTGATCGGTAAACATTTCGAGTTCAAGTTCGCCCGTACAATGTGTCAAATAATTCAAATATTAAGATTAAAGGTTTTTTAAAAATATAGCAAGCAATTTAAATTATATATATTTTCGTGATATGACCTTAGGTCTCAAATGGAAAAAAAATACTTAGTTTTTTTTAGGTGAAGGATCAATTTTTTTTTGTCTAAGTGTTTTTTAATACCAAGTATGTGTATTTCCCAAATAAGTTTAAAGGTGTAGGGAAGCCCAATACTGTAGAAAACAAAATTGTCCAGCCGTGCAGAGGCAGCGGGAATCGGGGGTCGGCAATGCGGTTTGCGCAATGAGTAGTGGGTCAGGGCCAGACTTCCATAATTCTTTGTTACTATCTATAAGTTAACCACCATTTTAAATTTAAACATTCACTGTTTTGCAAAATTTTGGGTTTATTCGCGATATCATAGTTTTAAAAATTATTGTGTAATATTGGATTTATATCATCTGATATAATATGGAAAGAATATTTACAGCCTCTTTTTAAATTTTGATATTTTCGAGTTTTATTTTTCCAAAAATCTTTGTAAATAAATAAAACACGATTTTTAAAATAAAATTTTAAACTAAATTTTATTAAATGAAATAAAAGTACCTAAATGAAAACCCCTTAAACTTTTTATAATCCACAGAAACACACAAACATTGTGGTAATCATCAAAAAAGATAGTTAAGATTGCCTTACTTTCCCTGCTATTTCCTATGAATTTTTTATTTTCTATTATTCATAATTGATATAGGTATTATTATTTTTCGGTTACCTAACGTTACGTCTCATAAGAAACACCAAATTTTAAATATAAAAATCACCTAAAGTAAAAATGCCGGGTATGTTACCCTTGGATTTGCAAGACAACCCATACAACCTCCAGTCATTTTGTTACGATTTAAGTAACAAACAAAAAAACAAAAAATTATAGTCACAATTAAATAAACACTAATCACTAAAATAAAAATGTTTTTATCAATCCAAAAAACTCCTGCAACCACAAAATATAATCACACAAGCAAAAACAACCGAAACTAATACCGGCGCAAAGGGCACAAACCACAACGAAAACAGCGTTGATGAGACGACGACGCCAAGGGTTTGGGGATGGTACAGCGCGGATATCATACGCCGCGTGCCCGATGCATTAAAAGGTATTCCGGCTTCATAAAGTATAATGTGTTCCTTTGAAATTGATTTATCAGTGTGTAAGTGGGCAACACATTAATTCAGGAATTTGTTATTGCGCAAAATCGGCAGGCGAAGTCTGACAGTTATTTTTATCTGGGCTGGACATTTTTGATCGAATGGGCCATAGCATTGGGCTTCCATACACGTTTAAAATTTCCTTGGTATTTACCAACTAGTTCAAATAAGACGTATTCCACGTTAAACTGGCCATAGCGCTTCATTCATTTATTTGTTCCTTCTTTTTTGGTTGTATGCTATTTTGTTTAGGTTTCCTTTTTTCGTCTTTTATGTTTTGCCCCTATTTTGATAGTATTAAGATTGTGGCTTTTTAATGACTCATTTTTAAATCCTTTATTGTAAAAACCTCAAAGTATTTCCACACAACTTCTGAATCTTTTTGATGGGATTTAAAAGGGAGTATCAACAATAATAAACTAATGTAGAAACATGATTGTTTCGTATATGATTTTTCTCAGGAATCAATTTTTGTGCCTTTTTGTCTTGTTAAAAGCATCTTATTAGTTATTTAAAGCCAAATTAAAATATTAAGTGCATGGTAAACATACAATAGTTAAGAGGGTAATTATATAGATAATTGAAAAGTTGACATGTCGAAGAGTTTTTTTTTATTTGATTCTACTCTTCATCGGATTTATAATAAAAACTGTTTAATGATCAAAAACCAACCGATTCATAATGATTTTTTGAGATTGAAAATTCAAAACTTCAAAATTTTGATCTTTGATCGCAAATTTTAGGGTCATCCCACAATTTTTCGCAATATTTAAAATTTTTTCTTCTTGCGAATTAAAAGACGAACAATTTAAAAAAAAAATGTTTTTGTTGAATTTTTACGAATTATTACAATATTTAAAAAAATCAAAAATTTTAAATCCGATGACAAGTAGAACATTAAAAAAAAACTTACCAAAACTATATTTTCTTTAAGGTAAATTTTTTCATTTAAAAAAATTAAATATAAAAACTGATATTTTAAGAAAAATGTTTTTCTTTTTTTTTTTGATGCGCATCATAAAAAAAATGGAAATATCATAAAAAATGAAGGCATGACCTTTAAATCTTTAGTCAAAAGTAAAAAAACATATTTTTTGACTTTTTAAATAAAAAAAAAATTATCATTGTATTTGAACTTTTAACCAATTTTTTTCATAAATTCAATGACGAGTAGAACATAGAAAAAGTTGTAAATATCTTCATTATTCGATTTTTATGGCCAAAAAACAGTGGAGTCTCACTTCTATATAAATACCGTTAAAAGTTATAGAATTTAACAAACAAACATGTGGTGTAAATTAAAAGGTAATTAAAAAAAAATAAATCTAAAACAAAATTTCCTGTCTATAGATTTTTGTAGTGATTAAAACGACTATTTTTGTAATGTTTCGCCCATTATGGTGGGCTTTATTAAAAATTGACTTTATTTTGTCATATCCTAAAAATAATTGAAAGGTTTATAAAATAAATATAATACACTTAAGGACAACATTACACTTGCATTTATCTACTTTAAGACTTTCAGAAATTTCAAAAGTTTTAAAGTTTGAAATGTTTTTGTACATACCTTCAGAACGGATATCACATGTAATAAAGTGTAAAGTAGAAGATGTGGTTATTTAATTTTTTAATTAACTGTTTTATATTATTTAGTTTTTTAATTACTTTTATTCTATTTATCAGTAGTTTTAGAGGTGGATAAAAGTTGCGTTTTTATTTTAAATTTTTAATATTTTTAAGGCATGGTTAATCAAGCATCTAAGAGGATCTGTTTTTTTTTATTGTGAACCTCTCGGTGAACCCAGTATTTTGTGTTAAATAATCAACTTGATTTTTTAACGAAAAATTTGAACAGGTAGCGTAAATTAATACTAAAAATGCACCATTTCGAAAAAAAAAATTACCCGGGATCATCGCAAGTTTTATTTAAATTTTCCATACGGTCGGTAATAACGAATTTGTAGTTTTTTGGGGAGATACGCCATTTTTGGGTTTAAACCCCTTTTGATAACCTTTATATGGATAATATTTAGTCATGCATTATCGTAAATTAAAACAAAAACACTAAATTTATATTTCTTTTTAACTGAAATTATCTAGATACCTATATATAATTAATATAATAAGTAATGCTCAAAACAACTAAAAAAAAATCTAATTTAATTTTTAAATTTAAAAAATTTTTTAGAGGCGCTTTTTAAAGGATGCGTTAATACCTGTAAAAATTAGTTTTCTGTAAAATAAAGTATTTTATCAAAAAACCCAAAAAAGGGTTTTGGTATAACTAGTTTTAAAAAGAAGAAATTTAAGGCAGAAAATATTGTTTGGTTTTGAGGTTTGGGCAAACTGTGGCTTCGTAACTCAAGAACGCCACAGCAAATTCTGGATGCCAAAAGAAAAACTAACCTGCTTTTTTTATAAATAACTGCAAGGTTAAAATAAACCTTATGGTATAATAATCTTAAAGCAAAAATTTAAAATCAAACATATTTGTGTTTTTTGTAAATTTAATTAAATATTAAAACCAAACCGGTCCTATTTGATCTTAGGCAAATTTTTTTTAGTTTTATCAACACTATATTTTATTTTATCTATTAAAACAGTAAGTGCTGCGGGAACTGCGCCTGCGCACCTTTGTTTTGCAATTTTACGGTGTGGGGTCCAAAGTTACTGCGCATAGGTTGTGTAGTAGTTGAATTTTTTGTGCGCATGACCCAACCTTCTTTAAGTTTTTCGGCACTTTTTTCAAATGTTGGGAAAACAGGTTTACAAAAAATTAGCCATAAAACAATTAATAATATATTTTTTTTAAATATAAACAGTTAATTTAAATTATTGTGCATACATAATAAAATAATAATTAAAATATTTTAATTAAAATATATAATGTTATGTATAAGAAAAGGGGCTAAAAAACGTTGTTGTTATGGAGTATGCGATACGATCCTTTCAGGAGAATTTATAATATTGTTGCGTTTTATTTTTTCTAATCACAACTGTTAGCTCCACAACTTCCCTTCTAGACAACGGTTACCAACATTTCCGACAACTCAAGTCGGCGTGGGAGGTTCGTTTAAAAACTAACTCCGGATACCTGGGGCACTAACTTGACAATGACAACCGTAAACCCAAGTTAGAAGGTCCTCAGATGTTTGAAAGTCTGAAAGGGGGTAGCCTTTGAATAAGGAAAACAAAAATTGAAGCAAGTTTTAAATTTATTTCAAAGTTTGTTTTTTTGGGCCAATGCCATTATCGGAAATAATCTTAAAAAGTTGAAAAAAATATATGACAGTAACGTTTACAAAAGAATTAAAAATCAAAAAAAAAGGTCAGAAAGTTGTACTAAAGTGGTTTAAAAATTTATTAGTATAAAAAAAAATAACTTATCAGTATTAAATAAAAATGGTGAGTAGCAATTACTAAGTATTAGGCGAAGATAAAAAAAATAATTAAAAACAATTAACCAAGGTTTAAGGGCACAATCAATTTAAAACTACCATTACTATTATTATGTTATATATATAAGAATAAACTTGTTAGGCAGTAAAAAAAAATGCGATAGCATAAAATAAATAAATAATTAACCTAAAATCAAGTTGGTTTAATACAAACGTATTAATTTTATGGAACCCCTTTTTACCCAACGTGCCACGTAAGCTCACAACTGGGAAGAAATAACTCACCTAAGTTACGTCCTAACAAGTGCCCTATATGTCTTAAATTACTAAGTAACCAAAAAAATAAAACAAGGTCAGTAACTAGAATACCAAGGTAATCAATTATTTAAGAAAATTTTAACAGGTATCAATATATATAAAAAAAAATCAATAATGATGGTTAAAAAAAAAACCAGAGGTTGGGGGTAACAACCTAGTATAATAAATAAACCAACAAGATATTTAAAGTTTTGAGAAATTTAAATTAAATTTGAAAACATAAGTTTTTAAACTTTAAGTAAAGAAAACAAAAAAGCAATTCTATAATTAAATTGTAAAGTAATGATACTACACCCAAATCCTTGTTACACTAGTTAGATCTTTTAAATTTAATTTGGTTCTTTGTTCGCGGGTGGTTCCCTCAATGCAAAGGGCTACTAGTAACCGGTGGTAAACGCTGGGAAAACGCTCCATGGCAACTAATACCAGGGAAAAACCATAAACTTCCTTAAAACTTCCAAATCAATCCGAATACTCCAGGAATCCAAAACCAATGGGTAACAAAAAAAAACCCTCTGCTAGGGTTTTTACGAAAATCTTTACAAATGGAAGTGCCCCCCCTTTTTTTCCCACAAGCTCCAAAAACCTAGTAGTGCCCAAATCAATCAAATGGCACGTGTTTCTGGACTCAAACGTCTCAACCAAATCCATTTGGAAATATACTACATTAACCAATCGATTCCAGAAACACTTAAAACGTTTATCTTCAACGAATCCCTTTTAAAAGGTTGGTTTAAAAAAAAATTAAATTGGAAAGAATAAACTTCCTCATCCGTTCAAGAGTTAGAAAGTAAAGAGGCCTTTTGAGGAAAATTTAGTTTTATGGAAGAAACATTTTTTCAATCTTCCGAACCTTAAGGCTCCCTACTCAGTCGGATGCATGCCAAAGTGGCAATCCCATGCGAATATTATTATTTCCTTGGGGAGAAATATGTAAAACCCAACAAAACTACTAAACATGGCATTCCGTACACACTGTAATTAAAACAACATCCCTCATTAACCAACTTGGCCGTAAAACAACAACTTAAATTCAATCCGGTGTTTTGTCGCATTTCACGCAAATTACCCAATAATTGTGGACCCACCTGTAGCTGAACCACCTTATGTTTAGACTGAAACGACCTCACGAGCCGGAAAGAAAAGAAAGAGGGGAAATGTCTAGTAACCCTCGATAATTTGGGACATGACTGGTCGTTCTAACCGCCAACAATATTAAAGAAGAAACCAAACCCCATGTAAAAAAGGGGAAAAAAAGAAATTATCAGCTGACAGGTTAGTTTTGACGTACAAATCAAAACAATAAAAGTTTTAGGCATTAAATAAACGAAATACCATTTAAAATGTCAATAAAGGAAAAATAAGAAATATGGATGAACAAAACGCCTGAATCCACAGTTCATGAGTGTATAACCTGCAAGTATATACTTCTGTTTTTAGGTTAGTGTTATCTCCAGTGCATATTGAATTTTAGTCTGGAGTCCCAAAATAAAAGAACTAGAGGAAAATCAAGCCTTTCCAGGTGTAAAAACAATAAGAGCTTTATCTAGCCAATCCCACCTAAATTCATAACAGACTAATCTTAAAGAATGGGTGTCGAAACGGTATGCGTACATTACCATGCAATATTTTGCAACTGGTGTACTAGTAAATCACTGTTACATTAATGGATTGAAAATTTAATGTAACAATATTTTATTAGTTTCCCGAAGCCTTGTTTGAATTTGGAAAATTCATTAAAATAAAAGTAAGTGAAAGCACAAAAATGTGTCCCAATTTTGTTAAATGCGATTTGTGGATGGAGCGGTGTGGACGAGATGATAGTCGATTCTTGATAATAAAGACACATACATTTTTCCTTCATTTTGAAGAAGAATGTGGTCCAACAACTGAATATCAGACCCCTTAGTTGTGTAAAAAGAAAACTAGTGATAAGGTTATATTTAATTAATTATAAAAAAATTGGTTGCCCCCCTAGTCTCAAAAATAAATTTGGTCGTAGGTAAAATTCAGTAGGACCCGCTGGCTGAAAAATATAAAGAATCAAAATTTTCTTTTTTGTAATTACTTTAACTTATTACTATGGATGAATAAGTTCTACTTAACATTTAAATTATTATCCTAACCTCTCAACTAGTTCCTTTATTTTCTCCTTAAGGACGACCATGGCACTTTTCTTCTTTACTGAACACAATTGTGTCTTCCCACGGTAGGATGCATAATAAAGCACCATCAATTAATTTTTCATTTAATTACACTGAATCGGAATGCTTGTTGCCCGATTTTATAAAAAATGGCCAAAACTTTCATATTGGCCCTTTTAACTTCGGACACGCTTGCGCTTAGCATACCGTTAAAGGCCTAAAAATATATATGGTCATTTTCTATTAGCTATCCGTTTAGAACATTGTAATTCAAAACTATATTAGGTTCAACTTTATTTTAAAATCAAATTTTGTATAACGGAAAATAATTTTTCAAATTTAATTTGAAAACACCCTTTTTTAATTTGCGGTTTAAAAAATACGGTTCGTTAAAAATGTCAAGAAAAAGCGGCTTATTGCCAACTTAAAGGACGTGTGCAACATATAACGAAAAGCTCCGGAAAATAAGATTACACCAATCTATCCATGTATAAAAATATATTAGGAAAGCCTCAAATCCTGCGACGCGCTGCGGAAGTGCGGCCCTCAAAGTTTCCGGCGTCTCCCATTTCTGCCTGAAGGAGCAATTAGCTTTTATATCAAATGGGTTTTCATTTGCCGTGTCCTTTTCGTTTCCATCTTTATATTGCCTTAAAGCGTTGCTTTTAAGATCTTTATGTGATTTATTTAACTACTTTTCGCATTGCTTTGAAGAGTATCATTTAGGTTCTATTAATTAAATGGTGTATTGCGACAAGAACCTTATTTTCTTTTTATTTTGGTTTTATCAAGCTATTTAAAGAAGAAGTCTGAAGATCTTATTAGTGTAAGTGTTTAGTTATGTTTTAATTAATTTATACATCAAATATATTTGTCCTGTTAAGTAAGGACCAATATAATTGGATTACGTCAAAGTTTTACCAAAAAAAAGGGGTGCAGGATTGCAAATCTTGATTAGATTAAGTCGTGCACATTTTTTAGTTTTAATTTATAAAAATTCTTGGTATTCGTTAAGGTAGAAGATGAGTTTGTCTTTTTAGTGAATGCTCTACGGTTTTTATTTTTTTTTTTCTAAAAGGTGATCAAATTTTTAAAAGTCGGATCCCAAATTTCAAAACAAAATATCTGACTTTTTTAAACTTAATTTTTTAAATTTATATTTAATTAACGCATCTGAAATATTTGCATAAGAAAATTGTTGAGTGAAAAAATCAACTGGCTATGGTTTTGAAAAAACACAGATAATTTTGCAAAGTTTGAGATTTAACGATAATATTTGATCAAATTTACGAGAAAAATACAAATAAAGGATTCGCTTTTATATCAAAGTGCCGTGATTTGCCGTGTGCCTTTTCAGTTTCCATTTTTATATTGCCTCAAAAGCGTTGCTTTTAATGATCTTTATGTGATTTATTTAACTACTTTTCGCATTGCTTTGAAGGGTATCATTTAGGTTCTATTAATTAAATGGTGTATTGGACAAGAACCTTATTTTCTTTTTTTTTTGGTTTTATCAAGCTATTTAAAGAAGAAGTCTAAAGATCTCAATAGTGTAAGTGTTTAGGTATGTTTTAATTAATTTAAATATCAAATATTTTTGTCCTGTTAAGTAAACAAATATTATTGGGGTTCAAGTCTAAATTTTACCCAATAGGGGTGCAGCTCCTGCAAATCTTGAGTCGTGCACATTTTTTTCAATTGAGTAAAGCATATTTAATAAATACCAAATTACAATGTTTTAAAATTAACTAAATAACTAAACATATATTAAAAAATTAAAAACTTTATTTAGTCCTAGGTCTTCCTGGATTGTACCTAGTACCGATCTCATTACCCCCGCCGTAAACAATTCTTTGGTCAATAAAAATTTAAAATTTTTGCATGCATTTTGCAAATTTCATTTATAAATCCTTAGCCTCATACCCAAAGGATCAAAGTTTTCACGCAAAGGAATAAAGATATAGCGATCTTTAAGTTCTTTATATTTTAAGTGTTTTTATTCTTGGCAAGACGAGCAGCCGCACCTACTAAATTAGAAGTTTTATCCAGATAGGATTTTGCAAGTGTATGGCTGAAGTAGCGTCCCAAAATAATTATTTTCCATATTTCCAGGAACTAAGGTCATTCCATCTATACGTTTTCCATCGCTTCAGCAAACACCAAGAGGCTCTAACACAGGAGAATTTTCAGCTAAAATCAGAGTCTCTCGATAATGTCATTTATCGGACTGTGTCTAGAAGAACGCCCTGCGCTTTTGCAGCTTAACCCATCTAACAAATTTCCCAAAGACGAAGATAGAAGTGCAGTAATCCAAGCGTTACTTTTAGGGACCTAAACAGCAAATAGACGTGACCTATTTTTACTTTTGTAATATATTAGTGACGTGTTTCGCAAATCAAAAAGTCAAAAAAATTTTTTTTGGTATTATATCTTGTATAAACAGATAACAATCTTACAAAACAATAGCTAAAATCATTTTCTACTCTCGTAAGAATAAAGGAAGGTCAAATATTGGAAAGTAAATCTGATACGTTAATAATTAAACCTAAAAAAGGTAGAAATAAAGGGTGGATGTATCCCTTATTCCAAATTTTAAGGAAGAGTGCTTTGTAGCCAAAAATTTAATTTAATATCGCAATTTGTTATGTTTTGAACCAAACTCTGTAATACCATAAAATTCAAAAAATCTATATTTTTAGTTTTAATTTAAAAAATTCGGATATTCCTAAAAGGTGGATGAAGGGCCGGTCTTTGCAGTGGAATCTGCAAGAAGAAAAATTTTGAGTAAACATTTTTTAAGTGGCAATGGTTTTTAGAAAAGCACAGATAATTTTGCAAAATTCGGAGTTAACAATGTTTGATGTTCACAAAAAAAGAATAGGGAGTCGCTTTTGAAACTAGATTTTTCTCGAAGCAGTTCTAAAAATTAACTTTTTTCACATAAAATTTTCTTCATAATTTGCCCAGGGCCGTAGCCATAACATTTTTTTGCGCACAAAGTGGGACACTAAAGAAATATATATTTTTTATTCTTATGATAATAACGTATATACTTTTTAAATTTAAAGTTACTAAGCGATTTTTTAACCCCCGCATTTTGAGCTCACGTAATTAATAGATGGTTTTCTATAAAAAAATAACTTTAGCCTAAAAAAATAAAAATAACCTGATAAAAAAAAAAAAAATCAGCAATAATTGATTAAAAGTTATAAAATTTTAAACCTTATATCTCCTTCAAATTGTACTACGCTACGCTGCCGGAAAATAACACTTTTCACTTGTTAGGAAAACTATTACCAACCATTGTTTTAAGGTTTTGCAAATCCTTTTATTTTTGTAAACAACCTACCTGTTTGGACCTAGAAAAATGTGGTGGAGAATAATCCAAAAAAGGCGATTTTTGCATTTATTTAAGAATATCTTTCACCTTTAAAAGATGCCGTTTCAATGGGACATTCATTCTTCCCCAAAAAATCTAATATTTTTCTAAAAACAAAAAACTTAATAATTTACAATTTTTAAAATGATGACAAACCCCATAATTAATTATAAAATTGTTCTTACAATTGTATGTGATAAATGAATGTTATTTTTTTTTTTTTTCCAATAAAATTAAATTTATTTCAAAATGTAGGATTGAGATTAGATAATTAAGGGTGTACCTTTAGTAACCAAACAAATCAACCAAATTAAAAAAAAAAAACCACAGGGCGCCTCAGAACATCTTTCAGCTACTGGTTGGTCCTTGATGCCCCAATAAGAACATTATTAAATGTAACCAGCAGGAGGTGAATGGTCAATACATCCGAAATGGTACTTTTCGATAGTACTTCTTTCTCCCCCGTTTATCGCGGGCGTGTATCTTGGACTTTGTAAGGGGTCCATAAAGGTTGGGTATTGGAAGGGGAATGGAATTATAAGATTTATTGATGTTAACCCATCACCTGATCATTGGTACTCTAACGGCAGTTAATTAATGTTAACTCAGCGGGATTCGGTCTCACGGATAGATAGTTATTGATTAATTATCGAATAATTTTAAATTAAAAGTTGCATTTAGAATATAAAAGCTTATTTGAATATGAAATTTTATTAATTAAACGGTAAGGGAAGAAATAATATTATATTTAAAAATTTAGTAAACAAATAATTGGTGGTAATTTTTGTTTTTTTAAATAATTTAATTTATATCTTATGAATTAAAAAATATCCAATGTCTCAGTTAACTAGATTGCAAATAATATAATTTATACCATTTTAAGAAATATTATTAAAATTAGTTAAGGCAAAACTTTTTCCCAATAATAAAACAATTTCTTTTTCTAAATTCTTTTTCGGTTTTAAAAAAATCTTCTAACAAATTTAAATTATTTGGAAAAACACAAAATAACTATTGAGAGAATATAATTTTATTACAAAAGATCCAAAGTAGATGTTCTTCTAGCAATAATTTTCAACCTAGAACAAAGGTTTTTTTTAAATTTTTGTTGTATTGCAAATCATTATGATTATGACTTTTAAATATCTAAGACCTTGGAAAGTTCTGGCAAAATGCACTCCCAAAACCTGTTTTCTGAGTTTTCCACCAAAGATTTGCCTTAAAATCCTCATTTTAACTTTTTTCGGCATATATCTCTTATTTTTTATCGTTTGGTTTAAAGACATAACGTTGCCTTTTTACATTCTGTACATTTTGGACTATTTGTTTCCCCATAAAATATCCTATTTATTAATATTTACACTACATATTTATTCCCA
>JAHBCN010005004.1:0-57500 GCA_019359885.1 Listronotus oregonensis | reverse complement strand
AAAATTGATGTCGTTTCCGGTCAAACCGGAAGTGATAGGCACATGTTATAATATCCAAAATCGGCATCTTATAATATAATTTGTCATCCCAAAATTTAAAAGCCATATGTTTTCATTTAAGAAAATAAAGGGCTGGGTAGTGATTTCGTTGTCACCGGTATATATACATATATATATATATATATATATATATATATATATATATATATATATATATATATATATATATATATATATATATATATATACTGTGTTCATAAAGTAACGAATAAATTTAATTAATTTTTTTCTGATTACGTATTTTTTAACATAAAATTTATGTATATAGGGTGGTCTAAAAAGAAGATATAAAAGTATTTATGGTTATAGAAGGCTGTGAATTCATTAATGTCAATTTTTAATAAAAGTTATACGTTGGTTTCTGAAGTATAGATCGTGTAAATCGGGATGACAAGATGAATCGTTTTGGTCAAGAAAAGATGGAAGTTGTTAGGCAAGAAATCCAGAAATTAACACCGGCTAACACTTAAAAATATAAAGCAACTGCTTGGAGATAGTTTACTGAATTTTGCTTAGGGAGGTCGTATAATTTTGATAGGGATGATATATCTGTTGATAAACTTGCATTAATTTTGGAGGATTTTGGATTTAATATGCGCAGGGTGTGGTGAAAGTGCACTGCAAAACAGTTGCAAGAGTATTTTTATAAAAAATACAACCGTAAATTTGACCCATTCTCCGATATTGAATTTGCGAAGGGCCGAGCCAGGAATGCAAAACGTAGGCAGTTGCAACGAGACCCGATTAAAACATAGGTTAGTTTATCCGCTTTGTCATTAAATGAGTTGCAAAAAATGATTATGACCTACGATGAGAACACTCCGGAGGTTTGCAGAAAAAAGTCTTTTATATTGCAGCCAATGAATTAGCTTGGAGGGGCGGAAAATGGGCGTCGGCCTGTATAGATTACTTTATTGAAGAATCTGTTATTCAAGGGAATATAACTGGACGAATAGAATAAAATCCAGCTTTTTCCAAAACTTGTCAAGGGGGATCAAAGAAATTAATGGACAGTAAATGGCTTATACCAAATCTGAACAATCCGAATATGTGTTCTGTGAGGCTTTTCAAAAAACTGATAGGACAAAGAACAGAACACTTTAAAACAAATCGTCTGTTCTTAACAGCAAATCCAAATTGGAATTAATCCACTTCTATAGGGTGGTATAAAAATTATCCAGTTGAATATAATACTATATTAGCGATGGGCATATTCGGATGATTTTAATATTCGAATATTCGTATTCCGGAAGATCTTCATATTCGGAATATCATTCGACATATGAAACATTGACCGATCAACGTCAGTCGGTATTCGATATATTGCGACGACCGCCAACCGTCGACTTACCCCGAAGTCGAAAGGTTTGCTTTCGAAATAATTATTCCGGATAAATCAGATGTCGGAAGATGAAAAATGAATTATTTTGTTTCGGCTTTTAATTTCAGTCGACTATTATTGGGTTGATGTTGTGTTCGCATACGTATTTTTGTACGTTTTAAATTTGTTTTGCTGTTATTGGTGGTGCGGCGGAAGTTTTGTTTTCGTTTTAATTCGTACTTATTGGTGTGGTGTATAGAATAGTATACAGTGGCCGCCAAAAAAGTCGACATTTTGTGGAAAATTTCTATTCTTGATATGAATGAACCGCGAATTGAATGAACTATCATCCGATAAGTAGAGCTGATTGGAATACGAATATTCGAAAGAAATATTCGAATCATTCGAAACATTTCTATATTCGAATATCGTTCGGAAGGTTCCATCACTATACTATATCCTATTGGTTTAAAATGGCAGCTGCAAGGGCGACAGCAGTGTCAAATTTAGCACTAGAAGGAGTTGGCGAACAGCAATTAATTAAGATGACGAGGCATGGTAGCAGTCAGTCAATAAAGTCTTATCTGCAAATGAATGTAAACCATCATCAGCAACTGATTGAGACAATTGAGATCAGTACCAAATAGCATTTCTATGCAAGAATTTTAAAAGCAGGTGCCAAATCAACCTAATATAGTTAATAATAATGGTATATTTCACATTAATGAAAATTATAGTAGTCAAAGTAATGTTGGAAACAACTTGTAATATATATTATCTAAATTGTTATACTTAAAATAAAAATTTAAAGATTCAGGCATCAGCTTTATTTACATATCTATATGCTTTTGATGCTTGATGCATAAGATAAACATAGTCAATTTTTTTTTATACCATTTTAGGACATATAGCAATATTTTTTCCTTTTTTATATTGACTTTAGTTTACTAAAGACAATTATATGATCTATAATACCTAAAAGCATTATTTTATACCAATTTTAGTTACATAGAAACACCAGTTTCGGATGTAATATATCTTATATTACTTTTAAATATTAAGTTTACTTTACTAAAACTGGTAGAAAATTTTATTTCAGCGACAAGTCTACCAAGGCTCTAGGTCTACTTTATAACATTTAACCTTTAAGGATGGTCATCAAACTTTTTTTACCAATTTTAGTTACATCAGCATCAGTTTAGGATGTAATATATCTTATATTACTTTCGAATACTGAGTTAACTTTACTAAAACTGGTAAAAAAAATTATTTCAGCAATAAGTCTACCAAGGGTCTACGTATACTTTATAACATTTAAGCTTTAAAGACGGTCCAATTTGTTTCTACCAATTTTAGTTACATAGAAGCATCAGTTTCGGATGTAAAATATCTTATTACTTTCGAATACTGAGTTTACTTTACTAAAACCGGTAGAAAATTTTATTTTAGCAATAAGTCTACCATAGATCTATGCCCTATAAAAGCTAGGCGTTAAGGATGGTTTAAACTTTTTTTTACGAATTTTAGTTACATAGAAACACCAGATTCGTATGTAATATATTTTATATGATTTTCTAATATTAGGTTTACTCTACTAAAGCTGGTAATAAATCTTATTTTAGCAAAAAGTCTACCATACATAGATATATATTTCATAACAGCCAAAGACGGCCCAAACTTTGTTTTACCGATTTTAGTAACATTGAAACGACAATTTCGGATGTAATATATCTTATATTTTTTCATAACATTGACTCTAGTTTACTAAAATGGTAGAATGTTTTAGTAAAAATGTGTGAAAATTCATCAACACAAAGTCTTTAATATTGTATTGTTTTAGGTAATATGTATTTTAAAAAGGCTTGGTAAAAAATAATACATATTGTTGATTATATTTCAATTTTTGAGCCATTTTATTGAATCTGTATTACTAAAATAGTTAAAAACTATTTTAATTTTTTCTTTTTATATATCTGCGGCGATCTAGCATCTGGCAAAATACCGACTAATTATTATTGGTTTTATCTAGAAGGCTAAGCTTATTTTGAAGACAACTTTCAACATGAATGTTTCAACAAAAGCTCTTTGTTAAACTTGTAGACTTGCTATTGATTGTTCATCGAAAAATTAAGTGTTTTTTTTTTAAATGAATAGTTTTGCAAAATATAACATTTGCATTTTATGCAAACAAATATCGGATGTCAAAACACATCACCGTAATATGCGCTTTTTGGAACAGCTCGTTGCAGAATACGACAGTGAATTAGAAGAGGATAATTTGTTCTCGATTGTGCAACGATTTTTTACTGAAAAATCAAGAAAATACAGATTGCTACGAAGACAAGAATTAAACAAAATTGTTTCTTAATATTATATGTGTTATTTAAAACACAGGCATTTATTTAATAAAAGTTATCAATTGGATTATTCGCCTTTGAAAACAGGAGGAAGCAGAAAAAGAATTCAAAGTACATTTTGAAATTGTTGCGAAATTCATTTGTCTAAGAAGTAAATAAATTATAATATACTTATTGCTTAACTTTCTTTATTTCCGAGTTTTTTTTTCAAATAATATAATATAAATAAGTTTAACAAAATACGTTTTATAAAGTTGTGTATTGTCAATTGTCACTTTTTCTTATGTCAAAAAAGTTTCACTATAATACCCTCCAGGGTACACCAGGAAGAGAAAATTTTCGAAAAAATACATAGTTTACCATGGCAACGTTAAAAAATGCTTGTATTTCATGGGTCAAAAAATGTTGGTGTGAAATTTTTGGGGGTAATCCACGAGTGCTTAAAAATTAACGATAATTTTTATTAAAGCGTGTTATTTATAATTCCACGAGTTCGAAGAACGAGTGAAATTTGTATATCCAGCTTGAATGAAAATTATCTGGTTAATTTTTATGCCCAAGCGATATTTAGGGAGAATATTTCTGGAATGGGGAAATATGGGAGTATTATAATATTAAAATGTTTTTTTTTGTCATACAATTTTTAATTTCATACAACATAATTAAAACTATAACTGAAATCGTTTTTTTAATTAGTTTATCTATTTCTTTATCATGCACATGACCAAATCGACTAATTTTGACTGATTTTGACATTTCTAATTGACAATACAAACAAACAGGTTCGATTGTTCTGTGTTTGTAAGTTAGTGGAAATGGGAAAATGTATACCTGAGTTTCAAATAAATTTCAGTCGTGCATCAAAGTAACCAGATAACTTTTTCATTCAACGTGTTTTTGACAAATTGCAACTGTTTCTTTTCATATTTTACGAAAATGCCCTCCTCCTGCAAAGTCAGGCTTTTTCGCGAAAAGGTGAAAACAAACTCTTGCAATTATAAAAAACACTTTTTGGTGCACTTGTGCAATTACCCCCGATAATTTTCGCCATAAATTTCACTAGAATTATTGTATGTTCTTGAACGCTTATGAAATAAATAATTATAATAAGGGGTGATTTCTAAGTTGGACGCTTTTTTTTAACTGTGCATATAACTTATTAAAATAAACAACTCTTTTAAATAACTCTTTTTAAACCCAAAAATAACAAAGCTATATAAACCTATTTAAGAATGTGCCCAGTGCGGGCTTGGGCAGAAAAAGACATTTAATTTTTTGCCCTGTTAATCACGCATTAAAAATTAGTCGCTTTGCTTTTACCAGATAAGGTGGGGGTTTATTTAAATTATCGTTAAATCGCAAAATGGCACAATACGAAAACGATGAATTCGTGGATATGTTGCTGATTTTTTATAGAGTTTTGTCAATCTACGGCCGCTGCTTCGAGATTGTACGCGTGACGGTTTTCGTTGCAGGCTCATCCAACAAAACGTTCTCAGGTGATTGCAAGTCGGGTCGGTTTAAGTCAAAAAAAAAAATGTGGACAACATTGCGGTAAAATCAGTTGTACCCCGTTTTCGTTCAACGTTCTCCAAGCCCTACAGCCAGAAGACTTCCTCCGTCGAGTTCAGTTTTGTGTTCACCCGAAATGAAATTAAAAATTTTCGACAGGACCGTATTTGACATACTAAATAAATGTAAGCTTTTTTTTAGTATTTTGAAAAAAGTTATTTGAAAAAGTTGTTTATTTTAATGAGTTCTATACACAGTTAAAAAAAAGCGTCAACTTAGGAATCACCCTGTATAAAAAGATACTTAAAAATGTCGAAATAAATACGATAATCTGATAAAAAAACGCTATGACATAACACATTGTTAAAGGAAATTTATTTTATTATAAACAAGTATTGCATTGCATATCAAAAGTTTCCTTAAAATTGAAGTAAAAAAAAACATCAACTTAAGTGTAAAAGCATCTAAATTTGTTATGCTATAAATATTTCTTGTTTTTTAAAATCGCCACCAATTCTGTTTTTTTTTGTGTTCCTGTATACATAGCACTTGCAATACAATTTGGGAATCAAAAATAGGTAACTGTAATAATAATAACAAATAAAATAATCTTAAAATGTTGGTAGTTTAGTAAAAATAAAACAATGAATAAATTTTCTCAGCTTTAAATTATAATTTATATCCAGCCCCTCTTAACAAATTCGTTTACTAGCCACTTGTACTTTTCTATATGACGATTGTTTAGAGAAAATTTAAAATCTTTTAAATCTTCCTTTTTAAAATTTTCATTTGAGCTGTCAAAATTCGTATATCCTTTATCCGATAATATTATTCAAGTATGAAAAACTGTATGTGCAAATTGACCCAAAGATGCTGCCTTGTTTATTTCTTCTAAAACTCTTCATGTGGAAATAGAGAGGTATCAACGTGTAGTTGATTTAAATTTTTTATAAACTCGTCCCAGTAGTGCTGTAATAATTCGTCAAAACGTTCACTAATTACCTCTTGAGCTACTGAAACAACCAAAAAAAAAACAAAACATCTATAGCTATCCGATCCATAACATTGCACTTGAAAATCCAATATTATCGATTTTGTCAAATCTGTATTTTCTCCCTCTTTTACCAGAATGTTGTTTATCCAAAAATCATTGTGAGTAACTGAGCCCCATGGTTCTTTGGTGGTAAATTCCTTGTTAAATACCTTATGGTTTTTAATATTGGTCGATATTCTATCCATATACGGCACTAATTCCGGTATTTTTGCAAATTCCGCTAATACATCGTCGTATGGATCTTTTTTCTGTTCTGGATCCTCTTTCTGAATCAAATTTGGGAGATACGGTTTTATATTTTTGTCAAATAGCTCTTTATTTTTTATTTTAATTGCTAATGGAACTGCATGAAAGGTAGCCAAGTCCCTAAGAATGGCTTTGGATTTTTTAAAGTCAAATCCAATATGACGATCTACATTTTTGTACCCTAAAATTAAAAAAAAAAAATAACTTTTATATAAGATTTTTTAAAATAGAATACTTTAATATTAATAGTTAAAATAACAGCTGGTTTTTAATGTTTCAAGGTTCACGAGAGTAAAATATTTTTTAATTTTTTTTTGCCGTTATCTAAAAACGCCCTATTTTTTATTACGAATTTTTACAAAAACATCCGTATTGAACAGAGAAGACTCCTACATAAAATAAAAATTAATTATAGTTTGGGAGGCCACCGCAAAAAACCAAGCCTATAAGAGAACCGCATGAAACATTTTTTTATTTATATTACTATATCTGTCTCTCCGGTAGCGTAGTGGTCAGAGTTTCGGCTCGCCACTCCGGCTATTCGGGTTCAATTCCCAGAGCCGGAGAGACACTTTTAGGTAGTAGTTATTTAAAATAACGTCCGTGGTGGCACTACCGCGTTATCTAAAAGATGCTGTGAAATGCAACATTTGCATGTTTCAGTGCTTGGACAACGTTGAAGGAACAACTGGGAAGAAATGGGTTAAACACCGGAAAACCCGGCACTCACGGTACTTTGGTACTTAGGTTTATATATGTATATATAATATGTAGGATATAATATACAAATATAATAATCTTGCGTGAGCTGTCCTAAAGATTGAAAAAAAAACTATAGTCAATTTAAAGCTGCACTGCTGCCTCAGCTCAGCGGGTTCAAATAGCATTTTTTTACCTTAAAAAAATATTTTTTTTTATTTTACTCGAAAACTATTGATTTACGAAAAAAAAGTAGTAAATCAAAATTGATGGTCTAATAAAACTGCGTCAGTTTTTTTTATAATTTTTTGTAGCCCTTTTAGTTTTTAAGATATTAACAATTTAAATTTAAAATAAAAACGTAAATATTTTAAAAACTAAAAATGTTACGAAAATATTTAATAAAAGAAATATGTCTGTTAGTTCTATAAAAAGGGTTATATATATATATATATATATATATATATATATATATATATATATATATATATATATATATATATATATATATATATATATATATATATATATATATATATATATATATATTTTCGACACCCCCAACGAACAAAGACGTAACTAAAGTTACAGCAATTTTAAGTTATACCCACAGGCGTATTCAGCGTAGAAAGTAGGTCCTGGGGATAAAAAAGACGTATCTCTAGACCAAATAGTTTTAAAGATACCTGCTTGAAAAAGGTTGTATTTTGAGTTAAACATTTTGTTTCAACAGTTACAAAGTGGTAACATAAGAACAGTCTTTTTAACATTTTTAGTTTTAATCGAAATTTTTATTAAAAAAAGACGCATTAAGAGATGCGTTGTTGTTACTCGCCATAATCTAATTATTATCTATCAGCAAAGCATCGCAATTCAAAATACAACCTTGTTGCTTGAAACTATTTATCTGTTGTTCGCTCACGCTAGTTGAATTGCGGCTTTATTTTAGTTCAAATGTTTAATGTTTACATAGTAATGAATTTTGTCTCTGCACTTTTTTGTTATAATATATATTTTTTATAGTCTAAAAGTGAACTGAAATTTGCGAATATGAATCGCACCAAACATATATTAGAATTAGCAATTAAATAATGAAATAATAGAAGGTAGTGCATCTGGTAAGTAAATAATTTATTTATTTTGTTTGCTCATAACCTCACTTTTTAAAATATGCTAATTAATGCAAAAAATGTGCCTTTAAAGCATTTTTTTAATAGATATGAACCTTTTGTTTAACAACCTTTTTATTTTTATGATTATTGTATAGTTATTATTGTTTTTGCATATGTAGATCCTGCGACTGACTTATTGGCTAAGCCGCCCAACGATTTGGATCGTTCTATTAACAACAATGATATTTACACAGGACAAGAACTACCAAGTGTTTCCAGTATTGCGCCACTGCCTATAGGCGATGGTCAAGATTTGTTAGCATTTAAATAAAAATTACGAGCTTGTTTCAGCCAAATTCGGTACAACGAGTCTGAGTCTAGCCAGGAAAGAGAACCATTTTCCCCAGAAGTATCTGAATACGTGCCTTCTATTTGTAATGGTAAAGCCAAGTTTCATTTAAACCATTAAACTTTAATAATACATCGAAAAATATTTTCTCAATAATAATACTTATATAAAAAAAGTAGATATATTGTTTATATAGTAGAAGAAGCTAAATATTCTCTGACAACGGTAAAATGTGAAAAAGTGCCAATTTCCTCCTCACTACATGAAAAAATCAATATTAAATAGTGTCACTGATAACATATTTATCCAAAAATAGTTTGAAAATACTCAATTTTCGCACGTGAGTAGAAAAATCTTTTTAAAGTGTTTTTGATGGCATTTTTTGTTAACTTACTAAAAATTTAAAAAAAGAAGTAAATGTAAAAGGAAAAGTATTTTTAATACATAATTATGTATCTTCGGTTTCGTCTGATAGCGTTAATTATTATTTTTTTAATTATATGCTGGATGTTTGACGTTTTGGTTTACACTATCATAAAAAAAAGCTAAATAATATAAAATAACAGAAAAAGGCCCTAGATATAAATATTTTTTTATATATAAAAAAAAGGATTTAAAAAATGTAAAAAACTTACCTTATCAACAAATTAAAAATAAATATGGAAACATTTTACATTTAAGAGCTTTTTTGATATTTTATATTTGTAGTTTTTTCTGATGATGGTTTTAAATAATAGAGTAAAGAGTACAACAAAAAAACTGATTAATATTTTTTAAGGAAGAATATATATTAATATATTAAAATAACAGTATAAATGATTTTTAAATTTTATTTAATAAAACAAATCTTCACAATGCAATTTTTTTTGCAGAAGTTCGAGAAAACAGAACTGACCATACGTTAACCACTTCTAATATGTCCTCCGAAAACATTGAAGACATCATTCAACCTAGTACGAGTTTGGTTCCCGAGAACAAATCTGATTCTAGTAGTAGACAAGGTAGCAATAAACAGAAGAGTAAAAGAAATGTACCCATGAAAAGTAATCCAGGACGAAAGAGGAAAAGGAATCCTGAAATATGGAAAACTAATATTAAAAAAAGAAAAAAAAATCTGGGTCAAAAGTTTATAAATCATAGAGGAAAAGTAATAAAGGAAAGACAGTTGAAACCGGGTTGTAACCAAACCTGCCCCAGAAAATGCTTCGAAAATCTGACTGAAGAAATTAGAACCCAGATTTTTACCAATTTTTGGGCCCTCGGCGATCATAACACACAAGTTCAGTCTGTAAGCAGATGTGTGGAAAGAGTACCAAAAAAACAAGTTTTATTAGCAACAATTCAGACCTCTAGACGTCACTGGTCATACAAATACTTCTTTAGCATTAATCAAGTAAAGATTCAGGTATGTAAAAAGATGTTTTGTAATACTTTGGATATATCTGATAAATGGATTGTTACTATATATAAAAAGATCGACTCACAAGAATCAAACTGTGTGGTGCTTGACGATAAACGGGGACGTCATACTAATCGACCGAATCAAGTACCTGAAGATGTTAAAAAACTGTAAGAATGCATATTTCTCAAATTCCTTTGTAGATTCACATTACGTGAGAGCCAGGTCAGAAAAAAATATTTTGAAGAAAACCTAACATTTTCAAAATTATATAAGCTTTATGAAGAGTGGCTAATTGCAAAAAGCTATGAACCAGAACTCAAAGCTACCGAAAGGCAATATCGAGATATATTTTATAATGAATATAATATTGACTTTTTTAAACCAAAAAAAGATCAATGTCCAACCTGTGACATATATACAAGAGCCTCTGCTGAAGAAAAAGAGATATTACTTAAAGACTACACACTTCATATAGCATCAAAATTCGTTGTTGGGGGAGCTAAAATCACAGATAAGCTACTTGCTCAAGAAAAGTAACTCTGTTGTTTTGGCAAGCTATGATCTACAAAAGTATTGTCAACACCTATGTCAGAAGTATCATTATTTTATTATAAAAGAAAACTCTCTGTTTTTAATTTTACAATATTTGACGTAGGAAAAAAGAAGGGTTTTTCTAGTGTGGGATGAAACAATAGCTAAAAAAGGTGCTAATGAAGTGAGTAGTGTGTGTACCTTTCATTGAAATGAAAGTAAAAGAGGGATTTAAAGATTTTTTTTCTATTCGGATAACTGGCCGGACAGAATAGAAATAGAATTGTCTTTTGTATGTATGCGTACGCGGCAGGAAAATTTAACATTAATATTACTCACGTATTTTATGAGGTAGGTCAACACAAAACGAAGGGGACTCGATGCACGCGCTCATTGAGAGACGTAAGAAAAATCAACTTGTGTATGTTCCGGAGCAATGGATAACCATTATAAGATGTGCCAAAACATCAGATAAGCCCTATGTAGTAACAGAATTAAATCAAAGTTAAATACTCTAATTTTAAAGACCTAATGAATAAACAAAAAACTTTGAAATTGGTACTGACAACACCAAAGTCAAGGGAACAAAGTAAGGAGTATTAATATTACCAATGAAAATCCTAAATTACTACAACTAAATTATGACTTTCTATCAGAAACTAGTCACTATATTGATTTGGATAAAAAGCAGGATTCATATTCGACAAGAAAGTCCAAAACAAATCAGGTAAAAGATGCCACTTTAATTGAAATAACCCAGTTTACACTAGTGTACTTCCAATTTCAAAAGCAAAATATAAGGACTTAAATAGTCTTTGCAACTTAAAAGCGATACCTGAGTTATACCACAATTATTATAGAAATTTAAAATATTCTGATAAGGGTATACAGGAATCGTCGATTCAGAATAACTTAAAACAATTTTAAAGGTATAAATTTTTTTGTAAATCTGTCTTAGTTGTTAGTTTTGTAATTTGTTCTTTTACCAACTTTTGTATCTCAACTATGTATTAAACAATAAAGGCTAAATCAAGTCTGTGTAAGTTTTTTTTTTAACTTAATTCTTTTTTGTATCTTAAATTAATGTAACATTTTTTATTATTCTCCACTTTACATGACAAGACACTTAAAAAATATACAATTATTACTACAAAAAAGTCGTATTGGTTACAACCTTGTTGTAAGAATACATGACTAAATTCTCAAGGTTGTATCTAACAAATTCTCAAGATCTGAGTATTTATGAGTACCGAATTATGTTAAACAAATTTCTTTAAGATCCAGGTTTCCTAATTTCTTGTAGACAAAACCCGAAATTCGGACCTAAATTTAATATGAATTTTTAGAAAAGATGAAATTATTATTTTGGCCTTCCTGAAAATGATGAAAAATCAGTTACCCTTTTTTCGTTTAGTGTCGATATTATTATTTAAATAAATTTAATAATTCATTTTATTAAATTATTTTGCTATTATTTGGGGTTTTTTTAAAAGAAAAACAATATTTTTTTTCTTTTTTAAAAACCTGCTTGTTCTTTAAAAAGAAACTTTACAAAATTTTTTCCCACTAGTAAAAAAAAAATTTTAAAAAAATTTAAAAATCAAAAAAAATTAAAAAAATAAAAAAAAAAATTTTAAATATTTTATTTAAATTTGCTTTAAATTTGTATTCCAAGAAATTAGTAAAATACTTTAAATTTTTTAAAGATGAATCTCCATCACCACAACTTTTTTGGCTATATGACTTACCATGTTCTTAATTACGATTTTGTAAGTTCTTTGTAAAAAACATTGCCTGTTTGGGATTTTTATTTGTTTTTTTTTGTTTTCTAGTTAAATAAAGATAATTTTTCTAACTTCCCCCCCTATAATTGGGTTTTTAAAATTTTTATGCGGGGCATATGTTCTCTTTAAGGGGGTGTTCTAGTCTAGAAGCTTAAATTTCAGGCGGTTTTTGATTGAAAAAAAACATTTATCATTTAAACTATTTTTTTTGACTATTATTTTTTATTTATATAATAAAAATTTAAAAAAAAAATAAAGTAAAATTAATATATTTCACAAAGTTACACGCTGTTAAGGAAAGGGGGAAAAAAAATGTCCATCTTGTCAGATTCCTACCCTTGGGGCATCTGAAAAATACAAAAATAATTATATAGCATCTTACCAGTAGCCTTGTTAAAATGTAACTTTTTGGGGTTTTTAAACCAAAGGGGGTATTAGTTTATTCTGGTAAAAATCAATATTATATGTGTTGTATTGTTCAACCAAAAAAAAAAAAAAACAATTTTGTTAAGTTTTTCCCCCCAATTAAAGTAACAGCGGTAAGAAACCATTTTTTTTTTTGAAATGGTTTCGGGAATATTACTGCGGAAAAAAAAAATCAAATTTAAGAAATAATCACATATTGTTTCTGTAACCATTTTGCATTTTTAAGAGTGTATTTAAAAGTTATTTTTAAAAAAATGTTAGATATGTATTATATCTAAAATAAAAAAAGTTACTGCATTTAAATGTAATGTGGTCAATTTAAAACCATTTTAAATTGCTTTTTTTTTTTAGAAAAATATTTTTAAAAAAAATTATTTTTTTTATCATTTGTATAAATGTTTGTGAGTAAAACATGTCCATAAAATTTTTCTTTTTTTTTCTTCTTTTTAAAGAAAAAGAAGAAGAAAAAAAGAAATAGAAAAGTCCATACAATTTTTTTTTAAATACATGGTAAAATAGATGTATATGGTACCACCTGTTTTTAAATATTTTGGTTGTTAACATTAATTTTGGTAATATATAATAAATAGGATGGGCAAAAAAAATAAATGATGTTTTTAAAGGGGCCTATTAAAGAAAAACAACGCAATGTATCGAATTAATCATATGCCATCGTTTTTATTTTTATTACTTAATATTAAAAACACTCAGAAAAAAAAGTTTTAAATTTTTTTATATAATATATTTTGTATTGTTTATATCTAGCAGATAATTTTAAATTAAATAGTTTTTTTAAAATTTAAAAAAGAAAACCCTTTTTTTTTTAATTATTAAAACTGCTAGTTTTATAAAAAAGAAATAAAAAAATGTATAAAACTAATAGTTTAGAGACCATAACAGTTTTTATATATTATAAAAATGGCTTCACAAAATGAAGAAAACATTAAAATTATTTTTATCGTAAAAAAAAAAAAAAAATTTCCCAAAAAAAATCCCCACAGATTTTATTATTAACCATTATAGAAAAGATAATTTGTAACATGTCAGTTTTTATTCATTATATCTTCACTTTTCTTTATTTAAACTGTCAAGGGTCGACAAATAAATAATAAAGTAAAAATAATAATATGCTTTATGTTTGTTTTATATTTTAGCAAATAACAAAACTAGTGGTACAGAAGAATTTAATAAAGTAAATTATTTAAAAAAAAATATAATTCAAGTTTAAAAAAAATAAAATAACTCGTTAAAAAAAAATAATCAAAAAAAAATTTTGCTATTAAATGATATACATATTTTATTTTCTTTTAACTAAAAATTTGGGGAAAAAACTTGACTTAATAACCAAAACCAAAACCAGTATAAAAATTTAATTAGAAATTATATAATTTTTTGATTTTAAAAACACATAAAAACTGTTGATGCCTTAGACTGGTGTCTCGTCAGACCCCCTTTTTTCTGTCTGCTTATAAAAATGTAAATCCCATTCAGAGAGCAATAAGTCACCAGTGAATATTTAATCATCTCGCTAAGCTGTTTTTTTAAAAAAAAAATTTTTTCTTGTTCCCAAACTCTTTTCCCCAAAAAAACCCATTTTTTTGGGAAAAACAAAAAAAAATTTTCCCTTTTTCCCCGGGGTCCTAAGGCTTTAAAAAAAAGCGATTTAATATTTTAAAAGAGAAGTATGAGGGTTTTCGCTGATTTTTTTTATATTTATCGGCAAGAGAATCGACGATTAAGGAAAATGAATTTTTAAAAAAAAACTTCTTTTGGTTTTAAAAAACCCGGAAAAAAAATTTTTTAAAAAGGGGGCATAAAGTACGAAGGGATTGTTACATTTTTTATTATTTTTATTTTTAATTTTAATGTCATTGGGGTCTTTTTTTGGATTTTCAATAAACAACAAATTAATGTCTAAAAAAATTAGAATAATTGGGGGTTGCCTGCAGTAAAATGGTTTTTAGGGCTTTTTTTAAAAAAAATGTAAAATATAAATACTTGGTAGGCTAATATTATAATTTTTGCAAAAAAATTAAAATTTTTTGGTAGTTAAAAAATAGGGGTTGTAAGTTGAGTTGTGTATTTAATTAAATATAAATGACAAAAAGAGATCAACACTTATTTATATACAATAGATTTTAATATTTTTATGCTCACACTAGCCTTTTTTCCTTGGCTTTGCCCGCGTGAACTACATGATTTTGGTTGTTTTGTTTTTTCCGTTTTCGCGGGATATTGCCCCCAACATATCACGATCCCTGCGCTGCGCTCTGTCTTTCGTCACACATTCTGCGGCGTAGCGCGCATCTGATAATAGGACACCTGATTACAAACTCCCGTATTATTAAAATGACGATCTTTTTAAACAAACTTTCATCCTTATTTAAACCCCAAGTAATGTATTTTGAAAAATGTAAAAGAAGTTATTTTTTAATCGTAATCGCGTTCATACCAATTTTAATACGTCCAAGACCAGAAAGGACGAAGTTCCATACAAACTTTAACCCCTAACCCTTTAGTAGAGGAATCTCGTAAAATCCTTTTGTACCTGACGTTTGTCACTCATAATCTACTTTTGTCCAAAATTTTAGCTTCATAGGTCAAGAAGTTTTTTAGATTTTGTAATATTGTCAGTGGATGAATGTATAAACGTATGTTTGAATAAATCAGTTACTTTTCGCTTTTATATTTATATATGGATTTAAAAAAAAAAGTTTAAAAAAAATTTACTACTTGGTCAAATCAAATAATTCCAAATAGAATAAGATTTAATATGGTATTGAAGATACCTGTTTTTTTTAAAATTTTTATTAGCAAGTCGCGGTTTATTTGATAAGGTGGTTTAAATCTTTTTGTCGTTCCCCATCTTGGCGTTATTTTTTTAAAAAAAAGAATTTTTTGTCTTAAAATATAAAATAATTTTTGGGGTTTTCAAATGCTTAAATGTACCAATATGTCCGTTACAATATCTTAAGACGTTTTATACCATTACACCCACGGTTTATTATACACGTTTCTTTCTATCAAACTGTGAATTACATTTTTTACCATATCGGTATCGCCTTTATAAAATTGCTTAAATAATATGCATATCCAAATAGAAGCGCTATTTATCAGCAGAAGCACCTTTTTTTCATTCCTAAACCCCCACAAAAGTCTGTCCCTGCATTATAGCAGTTGGTTGCGTCGTTTTTCAACGATACACTGTACACATTTGCCCCACCCTTTCCCTTTTTTTTTTAAACCACTGATACGTAATCACCCAATTCGATCTCGGTTATGTTCATGCCACATCTACTACACCCAGCTTTGTGTCCTCAGCGAACGTGTCAAAATGGTATACTAGAATCGATATACAATATTCCGGATTTTTTAAATTAACACGCCTACTTCACTTAAGCCAGCAATTTGCCCACTAATAAAGTCATTAAGCTAACAAATGTGACCAAGTCAACAAGAGGCATATTTTCTGTCAAGACACGTTGAAACAAATGACAGACAAAAAACTTGCTTGGACCTTTCCTCTTGAATCGACCTATATATGCTTTAATAACGGTTACATTAATTTCAAAGTACTATTTTCTATATTTTAAATTATCATGTATTAATTTAAACAGAATATTTTTTTTATATTGTGAAAAACAAACGGATACTTTGGATGAAATACTACAAGGTTTCTATAAACCTATGTCATAAACTTCTTAACTTTGTAGTTTAAAAGTTAAGGAATTTTCTAAGACTTTCTTACAATACTATTTGCTACACTGTAAAAGAGTTGAAATCCACAACTCTTAATGGTTTTTTTTCTTGTATTATTGTTAGGGTCGGGAAATTTTAATTTAGAAAATAGTTTGAGAAGGTCATAACCAATTAGAATTTTTTTGTCTCCTGCATTTTGTCCATAAATTGTGCATGTCTGCAATACGAAGCCAGCATTACAAACAGATGGTATTGAGGGTTGCAGAGTTTGATCGTTTTTCATGGTAGCAGATAAATAGAGATATTAGTGTAGAAAAGTTTGGGAAAACAAAAATATATATCCCAATTTTTATGCGCCTGTGTTTATCAAAAGTTATAAAATAAAATATTTTTTAACTTTACCACGCCATAGCTAGAAGTAAAAAAGTTCAGGACATATATTTATAGCATCTTTTTTTGAATTTTAATTCAACAAACACAACAACAACAAAGTCTGAAAGTGCCTAATTCTTTTTTAATTATAATTTGTTTTTTTCTGCTCCAAAAGTTTTTATAATGTTGTTGATTAACATTTGGTATACTAAGAATGGTATTTATAAAATTATTTTTAAATTAGTTTTCAGCAGGGCAAAGGTTAAATATACCTAAATTTATAATTATTTTGGTACGTTATTTATTTAAGCGTAATTATATTACACAAAATTCGATTAATGCACGCTAGGAAATGTTTAATAATAGCAAATCCACCACAAAGCTTCAGAATTGTAACAATAATAATATTATCATTATGAAACTGTTGCATGAATGTCACATTAGTAGCAAATAGATTAAATAATAACTAGGGCATGTATAAACTAATTATTGTATAATAGTTCAAGGTATCTCTTTTAAAATGTAATATTTATAATACATAATAATTTTAAAGTTCAGTAACACTGCCCAACAATAAAGATTTGTTTTTTTGCTTGTTAAGAAGACACAAACTGTAAGGTACCAAAATTTCTTATTTTATAATGGTTGTAAAACTTTCCCCTAAGTGATCCTTGCCGGAACAAGAAACAAGATAACAAATGCAAATATTTATTGAAACATTGTAAATTTAAAAAAAAAATACAAAAATATATGGACTTCCATGCTTTTAAATGCTTTTTTCCTGGTACCCTATCTCCATTTCTAGTATGTCCAGCTAAATTCTTTTACCGTGTTTATCACCGACCTCTCCTAAGTTTGCAAAGAAAAAGTTCAAATGGGAATGACAAAAATCAATTTTAAGAAACATGTTACATGTCACCGATTTTTATGCGTCTAACAAGTCTTTTATTAAGTCCCTTTAGTTTTCAACCCGGACACTAAAAAATTCTTAAACACCAATTTCAAGGTACTGTATGCTCTTTACTTCATCGATGCCAAAGTTTGTTCAAAGGCAGCATTTCTAAATACCTTACGATTGTTGGGACCAACAAAAAATCCCTTGTTGATTTTTGCCCCACCTAATTTTAATTTTTTTTTCCTTAGATATTAAAATCCTCCTCCATTGCCTTGACATTTTTTTTATTAAACCCAGTTTTATATGTAATGGTGTTAATATTACTTAGGAATGATTAGCAAGCGGTGGATATTTCACACTTTTACTTCAGGCTTTTGTGTTGTTCTTGAAAGACCATCCTTTACTTTATAATGCTGTTTTTTTTGTCTCTACTGTTCCACAATCTTTTTTTTCATAGAAAGCAACAATACTTTTTTTTAGTTAAAACCAAAGCTGCACTTCCATTAAAACCGTTCCTATATTTTTAACTTTAAGAAAAAACAGGCGAGAAAATTTGCCAAAAATGTGCCCTGTGTATAATTTAAAGCGTCAAGAAGAATTATACATAAGTACGGCTTTTAAATTTAGTTTTGAGGAATCTATGAATTGTCGCCATTCCTGGTGAACGTGTTTGTTTTCTAGTTGAGAGATAAGTCCACTAACATCGTTGCTCCAGTTCACCATATTCCTATATTGTAAAAAGAGGGATAAAAGTTGTAAAGTTCGTTTTCTAGAATACGTTATTTTTACGTCGGGTTGGAAAAGATGCCAGCCACTTAGTCGAAAAAATAAGAGTGTAAACTGAACTTTGATCAGTATCAAATCTCTTACAAGGTCATTTAACTCACCTCGTGAAATGAGGTCATTTATCTGCTGTAATAAAGTTGGGATCACGTGTATCTTCAGAAAAAGAACAAGATGTACTTGGCGGGGTAAAGGTTTTATCTGGAGTCCTCTTTTCTGGAGATTTAGGGACTGGCAATAAATCATCGTGCAGAACTGGCCAAATAGCAGATTGCATTGGGAAATGCAAAGTATCAAGAAAATGGCGTTTGAAATTGGTTCTAATATTTTTTGTGTTTTTATTCAAAAATTACTGAAAAGGGCACAATCACTTTAAACTCAATTATCAAAGGCTTTTTAAGCTCTTTAAAAACCATTGTTGATTTTTGAGAAAAAGGCAATTGAAAATGTCCAAACGACGGCACATTACGCAGTTATATATGAAAACAAATTAAAATCTTACAAGTTAAATATTATATGCCTAATTAAACCCTAAAATAATTTTTCGGAGGTCATATTAGCACTACTTCCTGCTTTACCGGAAGTACGGCGAAAATTGACTTCCCTAATAACGAAACTTAAAAAAATTTTAATGACAGACCATGTATTGAACATTAGATTTAAACAGAGCATATTTTTTTATCATTTTTGTTAATGGATACCTTTATCCAAACCTAATATTTTATTGAATATAAACCCCTTTTGTTTTCCCATGTAAACACATAACGTGCGTTGGTTTGGACATATTCAATCACCATTTTGTCGAAAACCAACAAAGATAGGTGTAGAATGTAATACTGGTTTTATATGAGGAATAGCTTGTAAAAGTCGACTTTTGAAAAATATACGGAGTTCTATTGTAAATATCAAAATGTATGCTACTTCCGGTTAAACTGAAAGTAATAAGCATATGTAAATAATATCTTAAATTGGCATCTAATGACATGATATTATGATCCTTAAATTTAAAAGCGGGATATCTTTAATGAGGCTTGGTAAAAATTCCGTTGTCACCTGGCATTTTAATATTTAAAATAAATATTTAATTTTTGAAATATATTTTTACTGCTATTTTGGAGCGGTAGTTGTAAAAAAGTTTGCTTAGACAATAAAAACTTTAACTTTTTTAAACTGACATTTTAGTTTTTACGGTGGCTAACGGATATACATAAACATAATTAAACTAAAAACTTTAGTTTAACATTTGGTTTATTACCCTTTATAAGTTTTAGTTTAAAATTCTTAAAAAATTGTAAGTTTAGAATTTCTGGCTAATAAAGATGATAATGCTATTTGCATTAGTTTAAATAAATTATATTCTTTAATTTAATTCTAACCAGAACTAAACAAAACTAACAATAAAATAAATATAAATTTAATTTAAAGAGGTAGACAATATATATAGTACTGGTTAATTAACTCGCTCAAGCTGCCACACCAGAACAATATTACCGTTTATTGAATATAAAACAATTTCCAGTTACGTCACGTTAGTAAACGAAAATTACCAACTAATCTCATTATAGTCAGAGTAGGTAGAGATCGTCCGCAATATAAATTATACGGGTATTTGTTGTGCTGCGGTAGTTGTAATCTATTTGCTTACAGTAAGTAAACAGTAGATGACATAAATACACTACATTGTAATAATAAATAAAATATTAATTTTGCTTACTATAATATTTCATATGTTTATTATTTAGAAATTTACCAATTTTCTACATTAGCTATCTAAATACATTTTTGTTGTAATATACCAAACGATCCAGGAGAGTTGCTCACCCCCTTTTTTTACATTTTTTATTATATAAAAATAGTACTTAGGAATATTTTATAACGTAATATTTGACGTTTTTTAATAAGTTCTGTGACTTACGGTGACCTTTAGTTTTCCGGAATGGGTCTCAATTTTTGATTTTTTAATAAGAGGCCCTGTAAAATTTTACATTTTTAGATGTATTGGAACAGTCTGCATCCAACAGTCTCCTATGTGTTAAATTTTGATAGCAGCGCTTTATTTAATCTCGTTTTGGAATTGCAAAAGAAAAAACATACTTAGTTTTTTAAATGGCTTGAGTAATATAAAGTTTAAAAAAAAAAATAAAAACGTATTCACAAAGCTAGCTTTTATTCAATTAAACCATATTTTGCACTTTTGGTTCTTTTCATTTGCTATTTGGGGTATCGTTTGACGCCAAATGTTTTCAGCAAACCAAAACAGGAAAAAATATAATGGGCGTTTCTATAAAAAATCAAAAGTACACTCGGTATATTTACAAAAATTAACTTAAAACTAACATTTACATATCGTTTTCACTTAATTGATTATGGGTTAAGTATAAAGAAATTACAGGGTGCATTTAAATAGAGAAAGAGAAAATTAGGAATTGCATTAAGGGGAACAGGGTAAATTGCCATAATTTTAACAATTATAAATTATCTTGAAATTAACGCAATAAAGGCAAAAATATATAAAAAGTTTTTCTGTAAAAAATAAAATTTTCTTTTAAAATAATACTTTGTAAAGCTTAAAAAAATTAATTACTCAAAATAAAAAAAAAACATATAATGGATTTTTTTTTCCTTGGCCAGAACTTTTTTCTTACGCAAGAAAGAACGTTGTTGCTATATTTTTTGAACTTGGCGCAGATATGGTTTGTTTATTTTTACAACCTTTTATTAATTTTTTTGGGTATTTCTTTTATATCGGATAATTTTTATTTTTTATAAAAAATATTTTTAACAAAAAATGTTGTTGGTTAACAGTATTTTAAAAATGTGAAAGATTTTAATATTAAAATTTTAAATATTCAACATGTTTACAAATATGAAAAGACTTCATCCAACATTCTATTAAAAAATAATTTACAAAAAATGTATAAATCGGTTTGGTTTCGCACTGTACTTTTTATTTTAAATATACAGGCATATGGTATAATCTGTATTGGTTTAATGCTATAAATATCTTTTTTTAAAAGTATCATTGCGAAAATGCAAGCGATCTCATAAAAATCTAAATAAAAATATGGATCATGAAATAAATATTGCTTTTAGTATTTTAATTCTTATAAATATTTAATACCCCTAAAATTAAACATAACACCTTAGTTTTGATTGATATTTATTTAACCACATAAACTACACAGGTCCACAAAAAAATGGTGGGTGCTGGGTGTCGGACTAATCTTTTCTGGCGTAAGTTTCCCGCTTAACATAAATCTGAAGTCAAAATTGGGGGTTAACCAGAAATCGAAAAAAGGCGTAATTTTAGATATAGACGATTTTTTTTTAGACGTCAATATTTTAAAAATTGTAAATGATACACGAAACTTTGTAGGACATAAAATATGTATTTTTACAAGGCCTCTAGTAAAGGTTATATAATATTTTTGCCTAAATGCAATACTTTTCAAGTTATAATCAAAAAACCTCATTTACAGGATTTTTTAAGCTATACCCCTGGAAAAATAAGAAAAATATTATTTTTTTTATTTTTGTTTTTTTTTTGAAAATTTTAGGTAATTTGGGATTCAAATAAATAAAATAAATGATTTATAATAAAAAAAAAAATCACACATGGAAAATATTCTTTTTTTTTATCTTATTTTGGGCTGAAATTGTTTGTAAAAATTATGTTTTTATTTATATCCTCTTTATTATTTATCTTTTTCAAAATATTTATAAAGTTTTTTTATATAGGCAATTAAAAAAGCTTTATTTTTTGTTTTATGAAATTATTGTATTTCTTATAGTTTATATAGTCGTAGTCCAAACATTCCGTGGTAGCAGGTTTCTGCCGATAAATGAACCGTATCGGTTTTTTTTGGGGTTTTTTTAATTTTTTTTCTTTTGACCCCCAATTTTGATTTTAAATTTGTTTAAAGGGGGAAAAAAAACGCCAGAAAGTCTAAGTTCCAAAACCAGCACACCGGGACCTGTGTTTTATTTACTTTAAAAGCACATTAAATTTAAAAAAAACCAAGAAGGTACATTTTTAAGTTTGTTTTAAATTGTAAAAAAACTAAAAAAAACTTTTTATAAAATATAAAAATATTCTAATATGTTTGCTAAATTTAAATTAAAGTACTTTTAGTTCCCCTTTTTTTAAAAGTTTTTAGTTTTTTTTGTAAAGGGAATCCTATACCCCTATTTTAAAAAGAAAAATGTTGTTATTTAAAAAAAAAATAAGAAAGAAGTAAAAGTATCTTAAAAAAAGTAATAAAATTCCATTTTTATATTCTCTTTTAAATTTAATTTTTTAGCTTTAAAAGAAAGCCCTTTTAATAGAAAAATTTTTAAACTGTACAAAAAAAGCTTTTTAAAATATTTTTCTTAAAATGCATAGATTACGAGATTAAAAAAAATTTGACTATAGCCATTTTTTCCCTGTTTCCCAAAAAAACAAGTCTAAAAATTTTAAATTTCACAATATATTTTTTTATTAGGTACCCAAAAAACATAAATCATTTTAAAATTGATTTTTTTTGGAAATTTTTTTTATTTAAAGATATATTTATTATTTCCCCTTTAAAAAATTTAAACCCGTCAAATTACGTATTTTTTAGATAAGAATAATTAAAAATAATATGATATAACACATAAAAGAGCAAAAAAATTTAAAAAAAACATGCCTATTTTAGTTTTTTCTTTAAAATAATTAATCAATTTAAATTTTTTAAAAAAATTTTTTCTGTCACATTTTTATTTAAACTTTTTAACAAAAACTCTTTAATGTAGTTGGTTTAAAAAAAAAAAAATAAAAACCCCCGAATTTCTTGAAAACCTTTAAAAATTTTGTAAATCCTTTTTTTTTTAATAAAAAAACTTTAATAATAAATTTTTTAAAAATTTAAATAATGATTTTTTTAAAATTCCTTGGAAAAAATCAGTTTTAAAAGTTAAAATTTCAAACCCTTTGGGGTGCGGGGATAAAATTTTAAAAAAATAGCATTGTGGCAGACAAAAAAAAAATAAATTATAAAATAACAAAACCCCATAAAATTTTTTAAAAAAAAAATTTTTTATATTTAAATTTTAAACCCAATTTCCAGTTCACTGCGTAATATAACCAAACAAAAAACCAAAAAAAATCCCAATTTGCAGCTAATAACAAGGGAAAAAGAATAAAAAAAATAAACCCCTTTACCCAAAATTTGGAGATTTCAAATTTTTTTTATATTCCAAAAAATACCCAAAATTGGGGTAAAAAAATACATTTTATTTTGTGTTTCTGGATTTTCTGACCTTTTTAAAAAAACTTATAATTTTTGTTTTTATTTTTAAAAAATTTTTTTAAAAAATTTAATGTTGCTTTGTTTAATTTTTTTTCCATAAGGAAACATTATTTGGTGACAAATTTTTTTAAAAAATAAAACCAAAAAAAAAAACTAAAAAAATTTTAAATTTTTAAAAAAAAGCTTTAAAAATTTTGCAAATTTAAAAATTTTTTAAAAAAAAGAAAATTTAAAAATTATTAAAAACCCTTTTTTTTTTTTTAAAAAAAACCCCCCTATAAAAGGGCTTAAAAATTCCCCAATCCTCTTTAAATCGTTGTTAGATTTTAAAAATTTTTAAATCTCTTTACTCTTTAACTTTTTTCTAAAAATTTTAAGATCCCAAAACCCAAATAAACCCAAATTTTGAATAAATTTAAATAAACTTAATTTTAAATAGGTTAGGGAGACAATCAGTAAATGTAGCTCATTTTGGTAAGCAATATTATCGTTTATTAAATACGATACATTTTCCATTTATGTCACGTAAGTGACTGAAAATTACAGACTGATCTCATTATAGTTAGAGTAGGTAGAGATCGTCCGCAATATAAATTATACAGGTATTTGTTGTCCTGTGGTTTCCATATTCTATTTGCTTTTAGTAACCAAACAGTAGTTGTCGTTGATGCATTATATTAGAATAATAAATCATAACTAATTATGCTTTCTATACTAAATTTGTTGAAAAAAGGATTCGCTTAATTTTTTTTTACACTTGATAATTTATGTACGTCAGTTTACACATTACTTCATGTTTGTTTTAGTTTTTGTTTTTTATTTTGGAATACTCTAGCTTTTAATTTCCTTCATTGCGTAGGTAAAAAGGCTTAGCTCTTGCGCTTTTTTAAATTTTAAAAAGCTTTAAAAATGCATGTTATTAAATATAATTAGTAAGAAAAATTTGTTTATAAAAACTCTTTAACTAATTATTGTTTTCAAAAATATGCAAAATAAAAAAAAAATAGGTTATAATTCTGATTTTATACTTTGAGGTGTAAAACATAATTGTTTGACTTTATTTAGAAAAATTATACTTTTACTTCCTTGGACATAAAAAGAACTCAATAACCGGATTTGAAAGGTAGGAGATAAAAATTACCTAAAATACCATTTAACGAACATTTTATATAAAAGGTTGTCACGCTATTGCTTTAGCCCAAGTGTTTTGGCCTAAGAACACTCTCCCAACTTTTATTTGGCCGTTGGCAGCCTTATTTTTTTTTTATAAAATTAATATCAATTAAATAGTAAAGGTACAGTAAAGCTGAAGGTGAGTAGCAGAGAGAGCGTGCAAAAATGCCCTAACTCATTTGTCGGAGAGTAGGGGGGGTTATACTGGCCGCCACTGCTTTTGGTGCCAGGCCTATCAAGACCTTCCAAGTTTTAAATTTGGGAACTTCGTTCAACTTACTACCACTCAAAAATAAGAAAACTTTAATAAACAATTTATTATAATATTATATATAAATTAATTATTTAATATATATATATATATATATATTAAAAATAAAATATAATAATATATATATATATATATATATATATATATATATATATATATATATATATATATATATATATAATATATATATATATATATATATATATATATATATATATATATATATATATATATATATATATATATATATATATATATATATATATATATATATATATATATATATATATATATATATATATATATATATATATATATATATATATATATATATATATATTTATATATATATATATATATATATATATATATATATATATATATATATATATATATATATATATATATATATATATATATATATATATATATATATATATATATATAATAAAAATAAAGGGGTGAAGGCGCTGAGTTACTAAATGTTAAATTTTCATATGGGGAAAAACAAAAATAAATATTATAAATATAAGTCAAAATTTAAAAAAAAAAACTATCATGTATCAATATAACAAAATACCGCTTAAAATTTATTTAAATTTAACAATAATTTAAGACCATGAAATTTTGAAAACAAAAAAATTTTAAAATTTAAAAAAAAATATTACAAAAATGAAATGGAAAAATTAAAAAAAAATTTAAAGGTGACCTAAATGTTTATTGAAAAGTTAAAAAAAATTGTTAGTTGGTTAATTTTAATGTGTTGCCTTTTTGCCGAATACAAATGATGGCGGGTGTGCAGCCACACACCGTGAGGAGCAAGGTGTCCAAAACTAGAACCAACACATTAACTAGTTAAATGGTCACTATCTCTGCCCCGCCCCAAGAAAACTTCTCCCAAATTGAGGGCCCCCTCAAACAAAACAAAAACTGTTTGAAATTAATGCCCATTAAAAGAAAAGGGCCCCCCCCCGAAGAACCCCAAGGTGAAGGGGGATTTTCAACTAAACTGATCCCTGGGGGTCGAAAAAAAGTCCTGCATCAGTTTTTTTCCCGAAAACACCCAAAAAAGGCAACGAAAAACACCAAAAATTCACAAAAAACTAAAGGTAAGTTTGGAAAAAGATTTTAAATTTGACTAAAACCTACAAAGATGTCTTGAATACCAGAGCTGCAAATTTTCCTAGTTCTCGGTTTGATTGACGTGAAAGTCCCAAGGGAAAACATGGCCGATGGCCCTTTGTCCTTCTAAAAAAGTACCAGGGGCGCACGCACCCCATTTTTAAAATGCCAAAAATTTTCAAAGGGAAATTTTTTTTTTTTGGGCCCCCCAAAATTTGGCCCAACTTGAGGAATTTTTTTCCCCCCAAATTAAAATTTGTTAAAAATTTTGAGTTTACCCCGCTGCCCAAAAAATTCCCTTTGAACTGCATTTGTTTTAAAATAATTAAACAAAATTATACAACAACCCAAAAGAATAAAACAAATGTTTAAATTTCAATCAAGGGAAAAATAAAAAACCTTCAAAAAACTTGGGGGCAAAGAAAATCTTGACCCTTGTGACCCCTACGCAATTTGGGAATGGTAAAGAAAAAACTAAGGAAAATGGAAGGTAAAAATCCTAATACCCAATAAAAGAAAATCTAAGAAATTAATTTTGAAAACCCTGCCCCAATTTATATAGGGGAAAAACCATACCTACCCAAGAAAAAAATTTTTACCCCCCCTAATTTTTACCAAAAATACCAACTTTTAAAGGAAGTTATTAAAAAAAGAAAAATATTGTTTTTTAAAAAATTTACTGTTTTAAAAGCTTTTTAGTAATAGTAAAATTACCTCAAAATTTTTTCATAACAAAATTAAAGAAATTTACGTAAATATCTTTGTTAATTTTTTAGAAAAGGGTAGAAAAAATAAAAATTACAATCAAATTTGAAGCCTTTAAAAATAAACCAAAAAAAATAAAACCAATGAAAAGGTAAAAAAACCTTTTATTGAAAAAACCTGGAATAAAATCAACCTGAAAAAGGTAAACTCTATACTCAAAGATTTGTTGAAGACAAAAAAAAATATATAATTTCTTTATAATAAAAGTCATATTTTGCCAATTTCCGGGTAAGTAAACAAAAAGGATACTTACATTTCAACTGCTTTAGAATTTACGCCACTAAATCCGATTGAAAATATTTATACATCACTTAACTACAGTCACAAATTTTATAAAGTTACAGCAGTAGGCAGAATAATTTGTTTTATTTATCTAAGTTAAAATCTATCATTAAAAAATAACGGACTATTTAATTCAGTTTTTTATTCCATATTTAATAGATTTAGCAAAAACTAATTATTTGGAACAATGAAAATTTTTCAGAAATAATAAACACATTTTTTTGTGTGCAAACTTTAGCTTAGGGTCAGACCGAAGTACGGCATTATACGCTTGCACCATTCTAGAATAAAAAATCTAACCGAGCAACATTGCCTTAAAGGCTAGAAATACACCAACGTTTATAAAAGGCGCATCATATCGTGAGTGATGATGGGGTTTTAATAAGCGCTAGTGTGGTTAAGTAGTAGTGTTTATAATCTTTACAAAAAGTATTGCTTAAAATGTTTAGAGAAAAAAAAAACATTTGAAAAATTAAAAAAAAAGATTTTATCAATTTTTTAAAATTGTAATGAAGTGCAAAGCTAGTTTTAACCATGTTTGCTTTATGTTCTTAAAACCTACTGTCTGCAAAATTAAATAATGATTGTATGCATAGAATTAAAAACACCCACAGTAGCTAATAACTCTGTCTTTAAGTCTTCACGAACTGTTTCAAGATAAAAAGAAAACACTTTGTTGGACGATTAAAAAAAAAATAGTTATTTGTAAAAAACACCAATTTGAAAAATAAAATTATAGGGAAGTGATGTTTTTTACGGTCTAATTAATACCATAGATTTGTTGCGTGCATGTGTGAAGTTTTGTTTACGGGTATTAAGGTAAATTTATACTTACTGGTAATATAACCTGTAAAAGTGCAATCACTTTGTAATAATTGGCGTAATTCTTTAATGACATACAGCAAAAACTTTACAGACTAGTAACACCTCAACAAACCCTTTCAATTTAGGAAAAAAATGGGGGCGCAATGGTTAATAATACTTTAAGTAAAATTCAAAAAAGTATATATTTTTACCACCGATGGTACCCAATAATACGTATTAAAAAAAATATTTTATTATCTATTTGTATTGTTATCTTCACCAGTAAAAACAATTTTAAGAAGGAATAAAAAATTATTTGTTAAGTTAACTCACCAGATAGAAAATCAAAATTTGTTTTTTAAATAAGAGAGCCATTTAGGCTACGATGACAAATTGGTCACCATTTTTAGGACAAAAAAAAATTATTTAAAACTTAAATTATAACTAAGATAAATTCTTGGTAATTGTCTCGAAAGTTGCCTTCTCTCCGATTTTGACCAAATTTGGTTTACGGGGATTTTTTGGGGCACTGATTTCGAATTTATAATCAGCGCCCCAAAAAACCTCCGTATATTAAATTTGGTCAAAATCAGAGAGGAGGCAACTTTCGAGACAATTACCAAATTTTTCTCTCAAATTCATAAAAATTTTAAGAAGAAATATTAAAAAAAAGGTCGAATTTTCGTTTGGCGAAAAAATTGCTACAAAAAATATAGAATATACCTTTTAATACAAACACGTTAAATTTTTAATAAATATAATTTTAAATAGTAAAAAATATATCCTACATAAACAAAAAAACAATCTCTTGTTAACATAAAAGTATTTTGGATGTAATAAATGCATATTTTATTTGCATCATATTCTAACCCAAGATATTTAGTTTACATAGGTAGTGATTTTATGCTACTCCCTTTTAGAAATACCTAGTCAATATTTGAAATGTAAACGGACGTGTTGGCATTATAAAACGTTAGCGAACGCTAAGGAACATGTATCGACCTTTAGTAATTAAATAACGTTTGGTAGGATTGACAGATATAATATTGATGACAAACATGCCTGTCTTTAATAATACCGGTATGTGTACTACAATATTGTTGGTTTACAATAGATTGGCAAACCACAAAATACCTACAGATTTAGTTTGCATTAAGTTGTGTTTAATCTCCACCTGCCCCGATTACTATACAAGATGCACCCGGTTTATGACGACAAACTTTGACGAACACCGCTTTTCACTGAAAAATGTTCCTATAAAAATATGTCGGCAAAGGCTCCTCTTTCAATATACAGAACTATGAATTAAGGGTCGTCATGATGGTGTTTTTTAAATGCATTTGAATTTCTGAAAGTTATCATTATGAAAAATATCTTATCTAATAAAGTTAAGGTAATAAATTAAATGTATTTATTTATTTATTTATTTTTGACGAGAATTGATCAGTAGCGGCTACATTTGATTTGAACTTGAACTTATTAAAAAAAATATATTTTTCATTTTTTTACATTAGTAAAAAAATTTATTTTAATTAGATGCACCATTTTTAAATAAAATTTCAATAAAAATTTTTAAAAAGAGTGTGTGACAATATTTAGTCTGATATCTCTAATTCCAAAGGTTAAACCATAGTTTTTATTTTTAACAGAAAAAAATGTACAGGGATTGTTCTTTCAATACAAAACTGGCAATAGCATACATAGAAAGAATAAAAATTACTAAATGTAATTTAATCTCACTGGAAACATTAATATAATCAATAGATTATTTTGTCTATTTACCAGAGTCGTATACTAATAAGGAAACATCAGGAGACCTTGGTGATCATGAAATTGGACGTAAATTGTTTATCAAAGTGTCTTAAAAATGATTCTTCAAGTATGTTTTACCATTTATTTTAAAATACACAGGACCTGTATTTAAGTTAACATTTTTTAAATTGTTATTATTAAGGTTTAATAACATTGATACATTAAAAAACACTATTTTAATTACTTAAAGAAATAGGCACTCTATCTTGAAACTGAAGATGTAAACATATCTTGATAAAAAGTTTTTTTCGATAAAAAATTATTTTTTGACTGTTAAAGTCGTTAAAAACTTTAATTGTTTTTTAGAATCTCTAAAATAAAGTAATTTAAAATTTTGGGATTGTTTTTTTTTAATATTTCAACATATATTTTTTTTTAAATCCAATGTTTAATTATTTAAAAATATATATTTTTTGCAAAATCCCAATTTCTGTCTGTACACCACAATTATACTTTTTTAAAAACATTTTGCAAGTTGGGTGCTACTACTTAAAAATAAAATACAGTTGCTAACAAAAGAAACATACTTTTTTAATAAAAACTTTGTGTGTGTATTAAAAGAAAATAAATTATTTGACACACAAGGAAACTTTAAAAATATTTAGCAATTTTTTTAATACAAAGATTATTCAAAATTTAAAATGCGTAAGATTTTAAATTACTGTTTAAAGAATCTATAATGTTAGTAAAACATGTGGATTTTTTAATTTATATTAATTCTTTTTGCAAATTTATTGATAATTTTTTTATGGGCCTAATCATACAATAAAAAAAACTAAAAATAAATTCTTAATTGTTATTAAATTTTAATGTCCTTTAAGAAAACAAAAACAGCATTTTAATTGTTTCAATATTAATATGTAAATACAACCCACACAAGTACACCAAGGAAATTTCCATAAATAAAAAAAACAAAGTTTTTTGAATAGCGATAAGACTATTGATCACTTTTTATTTTTAAGATTACTAAAATTATTATATAACAGTTAGTTTTAATAAGGTATGTATGCCGTAATCAGAGCAAGTACATTTAAGCTATAATGAATTAAACACAAGTACGTGTTGCTTTATGTATCCGGTGATATATTTGCTTGGTAATTGTAAGCAAACATAAGTGGCATTGTACAGGTTATTACCTAATCTTGGATAAACATGGTTTCCATTATTTGGTCAGGTTGATAATTAATATTTTCCTTGTAAAATAAATACTATCAGGCTAAGACAGCACCACAATCTTAGGAAGGATGGGTAAAACCGGTGATGAAAAAATTTTCACATGTTTTACCCCTTACTGTGTTGTTTAGAAAACAGTACGATTTATAAAATATTGATAGTAAGGTCTTCAATGTTAAATAAATCACAATTTGTATTGCTTTAAGTAACTTAAATTAAACAAATTAAATAAACAATATAGATTTCTAACTGTGTACACACGTTTGTCTTAAGAGTGCGGTATTTTCAAACTAATCTTTTGTATAACTTATTGCTCTATTTTTTTTTAACCATAACAAACTTATCTTACGAAGTATATATTTTTGTAACAGTCGTCTCCATTATTTATTTTTAAACCTATTTAGTTAATTAGACAGGGTGATTTATGAGGAAATGTCAATACTTCAGGTACGTAGTCAGGGTCCAAAAATAAACATAAAAGTCTCTATAAATATGGGTTCGCAAGGCCTTCGTTTTCGAAATACTGGGCGTTAAAGTTTTTATTTAATTTGTATATTTTTTACAATACACGCATAGGCACTCTATTTGTATTTAATGAAAATTGTAAAACATAGCTTATGTTTTGGTGAACATAATTTAAGAACAATAATTTTATTAAAATTTAAAATACATATTGTTTAATTATACATTTTGCTTTATTTTTACTTAATTTTGCTATAATAAAATCAAATGCGTCCTATTTTTTTTAAATCCAAATATCTCAAACACGGTTGCTGATAATTACCTTTTAACAGGAATAACTTTTTGACGTAAAAATGAAAAAACAATTATTTAATTTACTTAAAAATGTAATACATGGCCGTACCAACAAGTTGTGATTATTCAAAATAGTAAAAGAAATGTAGGTAGCACCTCCTAGAAGTAAGAGCCGTACTAAGATTTGATTCGAATCCGTCATACCAAAAAAATCTTGGATACCAATTTTTACTTCAATATTTACATTGACATAGATTTTATTTAAAAAATAGAAAAATTAAATAAAAACTTTAACACCCTGTATTTAACAAAGGCCTTGCGGACCCATATTTGTATAGACTTTTATGTTTATTTTTAGACCCTGACTACGTACCTGAAGTATTGACATTTCCTCATGAATCACCCTGTATATTGAGATATCGTATGCTTATATTTTGCACAAGTTGTTAACTCTAACTCTTTTGTTGACCTTTAAAAATATGGCTAAGATAAACACTGATCCCGTGTCCACAATCTTGAAAAAGTTCTCTTACCTAACGTAACATAGCCTAACTTTTATTGGAAATTTTGAACGTTTCGTTCATTTCTTTTTTAAAAAAGCTGTAGGATATTTACACATTATTTCTTCGATAACTTTACATTAACCATCCTCGATTTTTGCATTGCGCTTTAATTAAGTTTTTGCCTACTATATTCTATGTTATTACTCTTGGACCAATAGAATAAAGAATAATTTACTAGTGCCTGTCAATTCTATCAACGAATACAAATTTAATGTAATTTGTTAGGAAGAGCTAAACGTTTGGAGGAGCGTAACTTGTAGCCAATCCGCTCATCTGCTCACTTATTTCATTATGTCACTGTTTGTCCAGTTTACTTAACTGATGGTGGCAAACTGTTATGAGGAATACATAAAATTTTTGCCCTTATTTACACTCATCGAGCAACAGAAATTGGAAAAATTCAACGTTGTCCAAGCACTAAAACATAATAATGTTGCATTTTACAGCACCTTTTAAACAAAGCGGTAGTGCTACCACGGACGTTTTTTTTAAATAACTACTACCTAAATATGTCTCACTGGCTGGGAATTGAACTTGGGTCGCCGGCGTGGCGAGCAGAGACTGACCACTATGCTACCGAAGAGTAATTGGGAAATAAAGCGTTTACATTTGCAATATTATTTACCCATATGTACAAAGCAAATAGATTATTATTGTAACCACAAAACAACAGCAAACTCATAGGCACTATAACTGTGGTCAGTATTATTCTGCCTTAGTTATGGCATAAACATCATTACATTTTAGTAAAACTATATTTATATTTACCTTGGGTTTAATCGTCTGTGTTTAAGGTTGTTTTATTGTTTTAGTTTATGTAATATTATTACCAAAACTAAACAAAAATAACCAACAGACGTATTGGTTTTAAACCCTTGATTAAGATAAAACGTGTTTTTAACAGAAAAAAGTTTACTTTAATTTAATTACAAATAGTCTAGCCGAGAAGTGTGTTTCCTGTAAAAAAAAGTTAGTAGTGTTTGAAAAATATGAGCGATAGCTCTTTCTATGCGGAATGCAAGACAATTTTTTCGAACTTTTGTCTTTATTGTACATTAAAAAAAATGTATAAAAATTTCGCGTTAGGTATGTATATTTTCTTATATACATACCTAACAAGATTACGCCATAAGAGTTTAAAAAAATTTAATGCTTTGTTTATAATAATTTTAAAACTTTAACAATATTTCTCTGATTTTTCATTTTTTGTCAAAGTTTTGAAATTATTATAGAAAAAGGATTAAATTTTTAAAAACCTTTATGCCGTTATCTTGTTAATTATGTATATAAAAAGGTCTTTACGAAGCGAAAAATTTATACGACAATTATTTAAGCTTTTTTAATGTATAATGAGGACAAAAGTTCAAAACAATTTTGTTAATTGACAATTTTCTAATTTGTTGAAAAACTAAATTTAACTTAGATTTTTAACGGAAATAAATTCTCTAAAGTGTTCTGACTACACCATAATTTTTTTTAAATTTTTTTATTCATATTTAATACCAAAAAAAATTAATAAGTATGGCGTACTCGGTTTTGAGGCCGGGCGCACAACCAAACATGCCGCGCAAAGGCCCATTTTTAACGTTAAATTAAAATTATAAATATTGGAGATAGAACTAGATAGAACGGAAATCATCATCAAAAATCGAAATAGCTTTATTTTTTATAGTTTTTTGTTGGTGACAATTTCAATTTTAGTTGGCAGAAAAAATCCTCAAAACGCCTTTCTCAGATTTGCATTCCGCGTCGAATGAGCTATCGCTGATATTTTTTAAAGCCTTATAATTATTTTTCGCAGGAAACACACTTCTCCACTAGACTTAAAGTCTTCGCACAATGCTTATGGAAAATGGGTTTTAGCCAATTTTTTTAAAACTTTGCAAATTAATACGCCCAACACGCTGACAAAAAGTCTTTATGGGCACGAAACCCGATAACCCCCCAATACCTCCAAAATCACCCCAAAGGTCAGGAGAATGCATTTGACCAATAACTGCCTAGTAACCTTACCAAAATGTTTATTATTGTGGTCGAATCTCTAGCCACCCACACAGTCACGAGACTTAAGCCTGAGATCCCCAAAACATTCAACTACTTTCCTCCCCCATCCCATCCAGCTTATCACCACCGACCAAAGCCTTTCATGCGACTTTTCCTTGTTTATAAGTTAAGAAATCCTTTGATCGTAAATTTCGTAATCCAGCCACCTAAACAATCACAACCCAATACTCGTCAACCTTACCGACGCCACCCAAGTTGTGCTAACCTTAAACCTGGGCCTCTATTTTTAAGTTTTTAAAAGCACAAATAATAAGAAATAGTGAAAAAAGTGGGAGTAACAAAAAAATTGTATATCTCTAAAGACATTTTTATTGAGAAGTGATAAAAATAAATTCACTTAAGAATAAATAGTTTCTCTTGGCACTGATCTAGATTTTTTTTTTAAGAAAATAGTGCTCTATATCTTTTAAATTAAAGTGTTTGTTATTTTTAGCATTATTTACTTATGTACGGTCGAAAATGTGCAAAAAAGTAAAATTGTGGAAAATCCTGATATAGCTGTTGCTAAAGAGATTTAGTAAAAAATACTAAAAATTTTAAAAGATATAGTATATTATTAAATGAAAAATTGCTTTTAATGTTAAGGAGGCTATAATATTGCAAAAAAATTTTAGTTTTGTTTTAAAGCTACAAATTAAGCAATAAGCTTTAAACATTAATTGTTATTAGGAAAACAAACAAAGTTAACTTTTACAAAAATACTTTTAAAATATATTTGGCATACTAAGATATAATTTTTAATAATTACATTAGGTACAAAATATTGCATACCGATTTTTGAGAGGCAAGAGTGCGAAAGTTACAATTTAAATTTTCTCAGAAAAATGATATAAATTTGTTTTTTTAAATCAATACTTTTTAAAAAACCCAGCTACAAATAGCTTTATATATGTCACTTTGTGCCAAAATATATTTAATTATAACTGTTAAAATTGCTTTATTTTCGTTAGCTTAAAGTAGTTTTTTAGGCATGGCAACGCTGCCTCTTAATTACCGTTTTCCTTTCTATTAAGTAATTTTAAGAACACTGCCTATTCAAATCAATATAAAATCAGGAGAATGGAAAAGTAGAGAAAGTTTTATTTTCTATTAAAGTCAAGAATACAGCTCCTGGTTATCCGCTTTATCTGAAAGCAGGTTAGTGATTTGCTTCAAATTAATCATCTAGGTGTATGCTAATATCAATAAAACCTACGTGACTTCTTTAGTTTTCAATGTATAATATGGCTGATTTTCTTTATTTCTACTGTTTCATATTGTCGTCATTTTAATTGGGTACTCTAAGCGCGTGCTGACTCTGAAACAGCTGATCCATGGTTATTTAGCATAGAGCCCGAAGCTGGAGAAAGCCATTAGTCCCATATGGTGATGAATAACATTGAAACTAAATATATTTTATTTTTAATTTCATATACTTGTTTGTTCTCTCAATCACTTTATTTGCATATAAGAGGTAGCGCTTAAGCCAACATATAAGTATTTCTAAATTAACAATCCTAAAAGTAACAGATAATATAGGGCCTGAGCCATTCCTGTGAAATCTCGGCAGGCCTCCTTAAAGCATTTATTAAGAGCTGGGTAGACAGAGAGTTTCAAAGCTGGTGGTTACAAACACCAGGATAACGACACGCAAAGCAGTTCATTGCGACCTGCTCGGCCAAGTTTACCTCGGACCTACTGAGCCACAGTCGTAAAGTCGTAAGGATAACGGTGGGTCAACTAACAAGATTGCAATGTCAAGCACCTGGAAAGAATAGGCCTGGTGGAGGATAGCCTGTGTAGGTTCTGCCAGGAGGCTGAAGAAACAGCCGTACATGTGTGGTGCCACTGTGAAGCACTATGTAGGTTTAGGTTTACTAGGCTTGGTGAGGAAATGCCATAACCGGCAAGATATATGGAGTAGCCAGTGTCAAGACTCTGGAGTCTAGTTAAGAAGACTGGCCTGGACAAGGTACTCTAAAAAACGATAGGAGAAACCACAATAAATCTGATAAGGTTGCAGTGGTGGAGGTCATTTTTGCCATATCCGCTCAAATAATCTAATCTAATCGAATCTAAATATAATATATTGGTGAAGGTTTTAATTTGGGCCTATATTATTTAAATAATTTATTATCAGTGCAAAAGAAGCAAGAAATCCTAATTGTGTTTAAAATAAATGACCTCAACTATATTTCACCACAACCAAAAAAAACAACACGAAAACTCTTTTTCTTTTAAATATGGTCGTGAATAAAACGCACATTAAAAGTTTTCTTTGCTTACAACTTAAAGTTGGGTACATGACTCAGCACTTTTAGGAATTTTAAATTGATTTATTGAATGTAAAGTACTTTTAAAATATGAACGAAAGCTAGTAACAGCCGTTGCATAAAAAATACGTTAATGTAATGGATTTTAAGAAGTCTGTAATATCTTGGAGACTAATAGTCGAAATAATAATTAAATATATTTTTTCTCTATTTGGACAGTTTATGAAGGCTAAGGCTTAAGTACTAACGTACCGTGGGTGTCTTACGTGTGGTGACAGGAAGTTTGTTTACACGGGACCTAATGTTTGGAGACTGGGAGGAGAAGGAAAAACTTCTGTGGGTAGCAAGTTTCATAGTCTGGATACTCTAGGAATAAAGGAACAGCTTGACGGGGCAAGAGGAGAAAACCTTTCTGTAAGCGTGGTATCATTAATAAGACAAACAGCTCTTCTTTAAATGAAGTCCAGAATGCTAAGTGTTGTAGGAGACGCCATTCCCCAGACATGAGGACAATATTCTAAAGAGGGTCTGATTTGGAATACATACAGAGTATATATTAAATACTAAATTAAATAACTAATAAAAATTGCTGTATTAAAGTTTTATTTTTGACTGTTGTAGAGATTTACCCATATCTGCTGTCTCAAATTATGCAGGGTTTATTGATGATTTTTTTTTTACTTTTTTTAAATGGAAAATAATTAGGAATTTTTTACCCTTTGAAAACCAACTGTTGAATGTTTAAGATGTGTAAACTCTTATAATAATTAAAAATTAAATAAGACAACAAATTTTATAACAAAGTCAATTTTAGGTGAATATTTAAAACAATTTTTTTGTAAAATTTAATAATGTCCACGATATGAAAAGATATGTATTTAATAATGCACTCCCTGACCATTTAAAACAATGACAAATGCAAATTAAGTGTGTAATACTTAAAACAGTTTAGAAATAGAATTTCTTGAAATTTCTATGATAGTGGTAATATATTTTACATGATACCAACTGAAAATTTAGTATCAGGAGTAAAAAAATATATAATTTAATGTTTTTTTTTCTGTAAAGTTTTCTCCAGATAAACTGTGACGGGATGCATGTGTTGAGCTATTGAGTGCTGCTAGAAAAGGTTGGCTTATTCCTCGAAGCAAAAGCTGTAAAAATACACTTTTTAAAAAAGCGGCGGATTGCACGAGCTTGTTGTTGGACAAAGAGAGTAAGATTTTTTTGTAAAAGTGGGGTCATTAGTATTTCGAAGGGCTTTTCTTAAAAATTTTGAATGTTAGCGGTTATAAGACATTTTTAAACATGTAAAGAATATTGCAAGCAAAATCTGATTAAGGATACATAGAAAGTATGTAGGTAACATGAAAAAAAATATTATTAGCTGGAGCTCAAAAGGGGCATGCGAGCTTTTTGAAACCTACGAATACATTGTGTCAAGGCTATCCACAAAAGTAAAGCCCAATAGCCCCAGTAATAGCAATCTGTTTTGCGAAACGTGGTAAGGTAAGTACGAAATAAGTAATGACAATTATTTTTTGTGAGGGCGAACATGATTGTGTCTTAAGGGCATTTAACTCGACATGATTTTTAATGCCCTAATACCATATTACTCAGAGATCTTATAAAAAAGATTTTTACTCAATTGCCTATTTTAATGGATAAAACAACTTTTCACAAAAGTGAATCAGATTTATATGCAATAAAGATTGTCCGATTATTATATTTTTAAAAGAAATTTTAGACTAAATTTATTAAAATACTACTGGTAAACATTTTACCCATTTAAACTAGATTTAGGCGGAGAATATACATATAATGTCAAGACATTAACTGCGATAAAAATATGGTGTAATACCAAGAATCCTCCTAATAGTTTTAAAACCAATTTAAATATAAGCAAAGTAAATTTTTTAATAAAATTTAAAGCCATCTACAATTCATTATCAAGCTTTCAGGAAAATAGGTTGATATAATTGAAGCAAGCAAGCAGTTACAATTAACTTGGAAAGCGATTAATAACCTTGTGAGCTTCTAGAGGAAATAACGTTTATCAACGAGTTCTACTTTGCTAAATTGGCATGATAAATTACCCAAAGTATTTAAGCTGCAAAAAATAAAACTGCTAGTAAATCTGTTTTTGGTTAACAGTTAAAAGACGGGTACATAGGAATTAAAGGTACTATTCTAAAATTAAAATATGTAACTAAAACATTTGAAATCATTGTTAACGATAGTATTTTTCAGAGGTTGTCGATTGGCAAAGAAATAAAAAATGTTTTTTTAAAAGAGATTTTCAGGGAAATATTGCTATAACTATACAAGGGTTTTGCTTAATTTGGGGTCATATAAAAAGTTTCACGAGTTAACAATTTTTTATTAAAATTCAAAAAAATTAAACTTACATTCACCTACGGTCTATTGAAGTGATTAAATGGTTTTTTTATTAGCTTAATTTAGCAAAACATTAATAATCAAACATCACATTACCTATTAATAATTTGAGTATGCCTAAGTTTTGTTGTGCTTCACTATAAAGTACCCAAAAATTTAATTGCTAATACCAATAAACCAAAGTGTTTTGCCAAAACAAACACTAGCTCCAAGAAATTAACAAAAATAAAGCTACCATTTTTTTTAAATGTAACCTCGTCTGGATTGTTTAGGCAATACATTTGGTAAAATATATTAGGTTAATAGATTTTCGGCCGAGTGATGATCGCGTCGTTAAATTTAGCAATGGACTTAGCAATTGTTAAAAGTTAACAACGGTTTAGAATGCTTAACAAAATGTCAGATTTTGACAGGTTGCCTACTAAAATCATTGAATAACACTGACAATGACTTTTGGTTAAACATTCTAAAACGTCGTTAACTTTTAACAATTGCTAAATTTAACAACGCGATCATCACTCGGTCGTTTAAATATTAAAAACTACCATTTAATCATAGTAAAAAATTGCAAATTATAATATAAAAGAAAAAACCTAATTTATTTTAAAAAATATTATAAGGGTATATTAAAAACAATATTATTTGTTTATTTAAAGTCATAGAAGACAAATAAAATATGCAAAAAAATTGGAGATGGCATCTTTTGTTTTTAATAATAATAATAATTGTCTTTAATTAAGTGATAAGGTTAAAATAATAGAGTTAGGTATATTACATCTATAAGATAAGATTTGTAAATCAACCCTATCACAGCCAACCATATTAGGTCGATATTTAGCCAATTAGTAATCAGCTACTCCATCATACAACTCCAACAGGCTGGAGTTCTCACAATATTAAAGTAAAATAACAAACATATTATAAATATAACTAATAAATAAAAATGAGATAATATAAGTAGATTCAATAAATTATCAATTACACACACTTAAATACACACATTCAAACAACTAAAGAATAATATGCGGATGCCTAAAATCACTGTGATTGAAAAAGTGATGCTTCGTATCTCTACCTAAAAGCCTCAACACTTAAAAATTTAATATTGTTTGGTAATTTATATTAAGATTATTATTAAGATTTGTAGCCTGATAAGTAAAGCTATTCCAAAACAAAGCCGTTAAATATCTTGGTACCGCCAACATACTCTCATTGCGTATAGTTCTATTATGAAGGGTGTCACCTGCTATTAGTGCAGGTAGTCAGGAACGCCAGAGGTCATAATTTTATGCAAGAAAACGGCAAACTGCAACCGTCTTCTATTTGCCATATTAAGCCATTTTAAATCCCTGATACTTTCTGATACATGATCAAACTTGCGCAGGGAACACACAAGACGACAACATGAATTTTGAACCCGTTTAATCCTTCCGCCGATATGTAAAGTCAAAAACGGATCATAAACAAATAAACATTAATTAAAAAATAAAATTACCAGGGTTTTAACAAGCATGACTAAGTTTCTTGGATAGAATCTGCCGATTGGCATATATAATTCTTAAATTGCAGTAGGTAAGCCTTTCTGATGAGGGAGTTAACATGTTCATCAAATTTGAGACCACCATTTATTACGACCCCTAACGATATCGCTGATTTTACCTCCGGCACAGTTTGTCCATTAATATTTATGTTTACCTTCTCGCTAAGGCGTACAGCCTTGACCTCACCAAGGTAAAGAACCTGTGACTTTTTAGGGTTTAATAAAAGGTTGTGCTCTCTGTTCATGTTATACTCAGCAATATGATGTTCACAAGGATATTCTTATTAATGAATTTCGTATACAGTAGTGGTAACGCTGTTATTATATAAAAAGTATGTTCTTACTCGTCTTAACTGCTTAAATAAAAGTCAGTGACGTGTTTACCATAAAAGCTAGGAAAGCATCGCTTTCCCTAAGAAAGTGACTTTGTGGCATACTATGATAATTTTTTTTAATAACTGAAAATCTTGGTAAATACGATTTATCCGAAAATGTGAGCCTATATTTTATACCTTATTGTTATCTAAACATTTACAGCTTTTTTTATTTCCCCAGGTCAATTCACGCCACTGGTAAAATAAAAAATGAGTTAACTGTTTATGGCTTTAAGTGGCTTTTAATCTTGCTGCAGTAATACAGGGTAACATACACATAAATTTATGTATTTTCAACACCTTTTTTTAAGTAAACATAAAAAATTGAAAATCGCTGATCAATTCATATTTATGAGAAGCACCCTCAAACTTTTCTTTACGGCTACCATAAAGTTCGGTACATTGAGTAAATGTATTTTCAAACTGAAAGCGGTCTACGAGAAATAAATTACGAGTGCTGCATAAAACTAAAAACTAAAAGTTGCAAAATAATGCAACCCACTAAAAACTTTTGAGAATGTTATTTTTAAACAAAGCCAACTGGTTTTATACTTTTTTATGCATTTTTAAAGAAAATATTATTTTTATCCGTCATAAAAAATGTTGTCCCCAAAAGAAAATCTCCTATTATTATAAAATACCCCAAAATTTATTTTTTGACAAACTAACCTTTTTGTTTTTAAATTTATGCAAATTATAAAAGTAAGTATTCCTAATAAATTAATAATCAACGTAAATTGTGCGCAAGAAATTGTTTTAATGCTTATGATAATAACCATTAGTAGGAGAGTCGGTAAACAATTTTAAGTAGGTTCTTAAGGCACTTTAAAACCTTGTGTAATTGTCCTTGAAGAACCCCCAAACATGAAAGTGAGGGTCTGACCGAAAAGAAGCGTTCCCCACCAACCCGTAACCTAAAAAAAATCAATGGTTGGTAGGGGACCGCTACCCTTCAGCCAGACCTTGACTTTTATATTTAAGGGTACTTGAAGGACAATTACACAAATTTTTAAAGTGCCTGAAGAACCTACTTAAAATTGTTCACTAGCTCCCGGACTAGTAGGAGAGCTGGTGAACAATTTTGAGTAGGCTCTTGAGGCACTTTCAAAATTTCTGTCCTTGAAGGACCCTTGAACATAAAAGTCAAGGTCTGGCTAAATGGTAGGCCCCCACCAACCCTTAAATTAAAAAAATCAAGGGTTGGTATGGGGCCACTACCCTTCGGCCAAACTTTAACTTTAATGTTTAGGAGTCCTTCAAGAACAATTACACAAATTTTTATAGTTCCTTAAGAACCTACTTAAATTTGTTTACCAGCTCTCGGACCAGTGAGAGCTGGTGAACAATTTTAAGTAGGTTCTTGAGGCACTTTGAAAATTTGTGTAATTGTCCTTGAAGGACCCCTTAACATAAAAGTCAAGGTTTGTGTGAATGGTAGCGGCCCCTTACCAACACTTAAATTACAAAAAATTAATGGTTGGTATGGGGGCCACTACTCTTTAGCCAGACCTTAACTTTTATGTTTAGGGGTCCTTTAAGGACAATTACACAAATTTTTAAAGTGCCCCAAGAACCTATCTAAAATTGTTTACCAGCTGTCGGACTAATAGGTTTTAAAAAACCTACTAGTCCGAGGTTTTTTTAAACTTACTTGACGTCGTTACTAGACTAAATTAAAGTTTTTAACCAATATTAATCGCTTATATATTCTAATTAGCATACTGAGTTTTATTGTTCCCTGTGGCTATTTTTGCACTTTCTGGGTCTAGAAAGTGCAAAAAGATAACCACTTTGGAACAATTTATACTTATTATGCCAACTAAACCAAACGAAATTTGATAAAAAAAAGTTGCGGAAAATTATCGGCATGCATGTAGGTCTATTAGTCCGTCGTCCTAAGGCCCAAGTTCAACTTGGTTTTTTTGTTAAAAAAAAGATGTTTTGAAACAATTGTCCTTACTAGGCCAAATTAAAGTTTTTGGAACAATATGTATCGCATAAATATTCTAATTAGCAAACTGAGTATAACTGTTTTTAGGTGGCTATTTCTACACTTTGTAAAACTAAAAAGTGCAAAAAAATAACCATTATGCAACAAAACTTATTATACCAACTAAACCAAACAAAATTTGATGGAAAAAAAAATATGGCGGAAAATTATCGGCATTCGTGTAGGTCTGTCAGTCCGTCCTAAGGCACAAGCTCAACTTGGCTTTTGTTAAAAAAAAAGTGTTATGGAATAATCGTTCTTACTAGGCTAAATTTAAGACGTTATTTATCGCGTATATATTCTAATAAGCATACTAAGTTCAATTGTTATCAGGCGGCTATTTATACTCATTATGTCAACTAAACCAAACGAAATTTTGATAAAAAAAATTAGGCGGAAAATTATCGGCATAGGTGTAGGTCTGACAGTCCATCGTCCTAAGAATTAAGCTCGATTTGACTTTTGTTAAAAAAAAACGTGTTTTGAAACAATCGTCCTTACTAGGATCAATTAAAGTTTTCGAACAATATTTATTACGTATATTATATTCTAATTAGCGTACCGAGTTCCATTGTTGCCAGGTGGCTATTTCTGCACTTTCTAAGTCTAGAAAGTGCAAAAACATAACCATTTTGAAACAATTTATACTCATTATGCCAACCAAACAAATTTGATGAAATAAAAATATGGCGGAAAATTATCGGCATACGCGTAGGTCCATCAGTCCATCGTCCTAAAGCCAACCTTAACTTGGCCTTTGTTAAAATAAAGGTGTTTTGAAATTACAATAAGCACTCTGAGCTAAATTGTTCCCAGGTGGCTATTTTTACACTTTATAGGTCTACGAGGGAAAAATTGGATACGATTGCTCAGTTTTTGTTTCAATATGCTAACGATCCATAATTGCGGTTAACCAAGAAGTGGCACAAGAAAAAAATCCGTGTTTAAGGGGTTATTTTAATGTACATCTAATTTTTTATTAAGTTACTGCAAAACTATTGATTAATTATTTTTTTGGTTTTTGTATTAAGTAACCGTAATTTATAACATTGTCTTAGTGTTTGACAACCACGTAAGTAGGCGAGCAAGTGGAAATAAATCAATTTAGAAACCTAACATAAAAGGCCTAGTGGAGGGTATAGAGAAGATTGTCTTAAAACTAATTGGTGGTTAGTTATTTTTAACTTGTTTTTAAAGTACTTAAGGAAGTAATACAGTACATTAAAAATTTTGGTTAATATTAAAAATATTTTTACTAAGAAAAAAATCCTTAAATGGATTTTTTGAGTAACGGGGTCAAATAAAATATTGTAGTTTTAATTTGTTCTTAGTTTATAGGATTTATGCCTTATTTTTTTGTTTTGTTTTTGTATTAAATTAAAGTGTGATTTTTATTGTTAAACTTTCTAAAAAGATATTTAATAATGCTTGCGATCTTGTAACAGATAAGTAAGCGAATTTAGTAAGTTTTAATCCCATGTATTTAATCTAATAATAAAGCATTGTTATAAAAAAAATAATTATTTTAGCTTATAAATATACATAATTTTAAATATTTAAACAAAAGGAACTGTTTTACCACTTCTAAAATACATTTTATAAAGTTTAAGGGTTTGGGAACCTGATATTGCAAATTAAATTTTATAAGTTTTTACTCTTTGCATATGTTTTAAAAATCAATTTTTTCTAATAGTAAACACAAAAAGTTGAATTATTAAAATTCAAAATGGCAGATTTATTAGTCCAGACGGGATTTTTAAAAATTGTTTTGCTATATCAGATCCCCCATTTTGAACTTTAAACATTTGACACTAAATTTGTGATAAGCGACACTCAAACCCCTATGTACTTAAAAGGCACGTAAATCGAAAGAGTTTTGGATATTTAATCAGCCACCTTAAAAATTGCAAACCTGACTTTTAATTCGATAATAGCAAACCCCATTTCTCCGTAAATAATAATTTCCTTAAAGTAAAAAGAAAACGTCATATGACACACCAATTCTGAGGGTAAATGTTTATTCTCTATGGTCTTTTTTAATAAATATACATTTAGAAAATAAAAAACACTTTTTCTTTATTATTCTGGTGCTTTTTAAAATAAATAATATTTTTGGTATTTTAGACCTGTTTTCTAAGGTTAAAAAGTTTCTGTAATGGGCTTAATTTGACCATGGATTCGTGTTCCGGAGGGAAATATATTTGGGGATACATAATTTATGGTGTGTAAAGTTCAAATAACTTTTCTTATTTTTTTGTGTGTCTATGTGAATTATATTTCTTAAAAAAATTATCTTTAAAATTTAAACCTGTTAGAATTATAAATTTTCTCCTATCAATACTTTTGTTACTCTAACGTGATTGTTCCCTTATTCATTTATTTTATTGTAAGCCAGCAAAATGTGACTTTTACAAAAATAATGTGCTCTTTATAATAAGTTTTACCTACTAACTGATTATTGCCTTTATATTAAACGCTGATAAAGTTCGAGACATTAACAAATACCAAATACGTGACAGGAAAAAGGAAATTAATTGGATACAGAAAATATAATACGCACGCACTAGCAAAAATTAATTTTGGCCGGGCATGCGACTGAAGCTTGTCGTTTATCTTATAAACTAAATTTCTTTTCTCATCTCACATAGCAAAACCTCAAAATGAAATATGAAACTTTTTTCGGGTTGATTTTTCTCAGTTCACAATTTCGCAGAAGCGAATTGGATAAGATGCCAATTGGGAAGGGATTTTTAGGGATATTTTCTTCTTTATATGTAAAGATAGGTAAGCAAATGGATTTTATTCAGTTGGTTTTGTTTTCAGATAATTTAACGGCTTTATTTTACTCCAATTTTTTTTATGATTTAAAGGCGTAATTTTTAGATTTTTAGATTTTTTTCCTGGTGACGTAGGCAGTCAAAATTATAATAATTTTCTGAACAGAACACATTTGGTTTACTAAAATTTCTAATTTCCATGGCAACTAAATCATGTTTAAATCCTAAACTTTATAATAAATAAGGCTGTAAATGTTTTATTTACAACCGTATATTTAAAATTTCTAACTTTAATTAAGGTGGAATATTGTCACAATACCTACCATAAATACTCGCGCTTACTTCGCACCCTCTAAAATTTATTGTTAATTTTGTATTATTGCTACTAAGACTGGTATTTTTTTTCTATAAACGTGCGCAAAGTTGAAATTTGCGCACGCACTTGTGAGAGTAACTAAGAGAGGTTCTTGCAGAAACACATCTGGTAACATGAAAGCTACTTTTCCATAGCCATAAGTACGCTAACATTCCTTTCCATTTGTTATAAAATATAAATCATTTAATTTAATCAGTAAAATTATTTAGTAAAACTTGGAAACCTCGCGGTATGACTTCGTGAACTCGTAATGACGTAGCGCATCCAATCAAAGTTCGCGCGCCAGGAAACAAGCGCTTGAGAGTTGTTACCGCCGGCGAAAACGAAGAAATGATCGCGTAGCTTGGGTGTACGTCGGGCGACAGAGAAGTAATCAGTAGGTTGGCAGAGTGATCAAGGAAACTCGATATCTGAAGAGTTCTCTTCTATCCATATGCACACGTAAAATTCTCTTTCATTCTAGAAATAATTACCAAATTTGTCTTTAATTTTTTGAAAAAAAAGTTTTATATGGTAACATTTGTGTGTTGTACACCACCAACATGATTAACACATCTCTGATAAAACAGTTTATATCATAACAAAATTTCGTACAAAAGTGTACAATTTCTTAGCTAGTTAGGCTATTCAAAAATTTCTCCGTGTCAATTCTACCTATAGTTTAAAAGTAACCAGAAATAAAGTGTGTAATGAAAGTGACTTAAAGAACTGTAGCAAGGTAGGCTGCAGTTTGGAGTGGTGATTACAAAAGTAATTGGTGAATGGTATATAACAAAGTAATGAATAACAATTAAACTTTTTCATAATTTTTCTCGAACCGTCTTATAATAAAGAACGGTAGTTAAAAGCATTTTTTTTTGGTAAAGTAAAAAAGTAAATTAGTGACTCCACAAACAACTTTTTAATATTATAATTTTTCAATAAATTAAACTAAGTATCACAGGATTGACAGGTAATACGGGGTGTCCCAAAAATGTATATAATTTCTAATTTTATTTAAAAAAAATCTGATTTTTCTTGTGTTATAAAACATTTTCTCTCCGTGTTGTCGCGTTGTCGTATCGTTACGTCTTATGGACTTCACAGTCGGGAAGGCGATTCCGGTTTTAAGTAGAATTAAAATAATTTCTTTTACCAAAGACAAGTGTATTTTCTCGCCAAAATTAAGGGCAAATTTTGTGAATTTGAGCCCAATGATTATTGTCTGTAGTTTTTAAGTTTAGGATTGCAAATTTTGAGTTTTAAAGCTATTTAAATTAATATCGATTTTTCATATTTCTTTTGTTTTTGTTAAAGTAAAAAAAATTAGGCCAATTTGATTGGTGTAATTAAAATTTATATTTAGTTGGATAACCAAAAATTTATCATGGTCAAAATATTTTTTTATCCCTAGGTATTTGTATGTTTGTAAATATTTGACTTGATTAGCTAATAACATCATATTTTATGTGTTTTGTTTAATAGTATATTGGGTTAAATATAAACTTGTGTACAGTTACTCTTCTCTTTGTGTCATAAATAGTTAAAGTGTTTTTACAGGGCGTCCACAAATATATTAATTTGCACCTATGTATTCAGTTTATGTTTAGCAGACAACAGAGTTTGTCTGCAGCTAGTTATAGAGCAAAACTGCAACGATCGTTTCTTCACTAAAGGTTATGGTTTCGCTTGCACGTAATTTATATTTAAAAGTCACTGGAATTTTAATATCCAGATATCGCTTTACACCAGATAAAAACAAATACTTGCGACCTTGTCATACACTAATATTAGCAAAAACTCATTTAAGTTTCGCCAAAGCATGCGATGGAAGTGAAATATTGGCGGTTTTTTCTCAGAATCTTTTATTCAACACTTTGTTAAATGAAGCTAAATGAGTAAAATTTTACATAAGCAGTTAAATTTTAGGTAAAATTTTAATAATAATGTAATTCACATATTTTTATTATTTTTTGCAAAAATTTTACCTTTAAGAATGATGTAAGCAAACTCTTTAAATTTGCACTAAACTTATATCCGTTTTATCTTATGATAATAAAAATAAAAATAATTCTGAGATATACCTTCGGTTAGCCTGTTAGGAGCGAGAAATCCTTCTTAATAATTATAAAAAATATTTTATCACAAATTTGTTGCTTTAATTTAAAAAAATAAATGTATAAACATTTAAAGCATGTTTCGTTTAAATACCTTTAATAGCAGAAAATAATTAATATTTAATTGGTAGTTTACAATAGTGCCTTTGTTTTAAAATTTGTCAATCTCTAATTATTTTATTAGGATAGTTTTTTTCCTTGTAGTATTTTTTTGATTTTATAGAGATATTTTTTTTCCAAAATGTGTTATGTTTTAATTAGAATAATTTGTTTTATATTCTAATACAATAATTTAAAAGTAGCGAGTAGTTTTTACTACACTATTTCCTTAAAAGCAAGTACTAGGATTTAATTGGTACGTACCTCTTTTCGTTTATTAGTGTGTCTACCCTAAGAAGTACGCAGAGCAAACTAGCCGTAGCTCTAAAGCTGGATTACTAGAATATTAAATATTTGTTAAATTAAAGTGAGTTTAGAAAATTTAATTATTAAATCTAAAATTTTAGTAACAATCAGCAAAGGAAAAAAACATTATTTTTCCCAAATGTAAATAAATTATACTATTCTAAATGATAACTTGAACATCATTTATTTACATTTGCTTTATAAAAGGTGCGTAAAATTAAAATATTTTTATTTTAGTTTGGCTTTATAAACTTATAGCAATAAATATCTTAACTTACATCAAAATTGTCTAATATTAATAGAAGGATTTAAATTACTTACTATTGTTTTTTAAATAATTTATTTATGCTCTATTCGGTCTATTTGAGACAGTAGCAAAGCTTTAAAATGGGCACAGGGTACCCCAATAAGAACTAACCAGGGCGCTATTTATGACTTTTTTCTTATTAAAAGAAAAATGTAAAATAGACCCCTTATGCATTTTTTTGCAAAATTACCATAGTACATCTTAAACTTTTACCAATAGAATTGAAAATATTTACTTTTTGTGTTTTTATTAAAATCTATCAAAAAACATAAGATACTTTCATAAACAAACCTATAAATTAGGTATATTACTTAAAAATATGAGCTGTATCTTTCTTGTTTAAATGCAAATCATTTTCCCAAATCATCTTTGAAACATTTTATTTAATATAAGCAATGTTATAAATAGAGGCCTGTTTAGTCCCAGTTGAATGACTTTGTAACTGTTGCTCAATAAATTTGTAAAAACCTAAAGCAGGGTGTTTTCTGCGTTTTTATTTACCAATACCAGTACTATATTCTTTAAAACTATTTTTATTAAATTGTTGGTAAACGTGTTTGGCATTCCAATATTGTAATTGCTAAAATAAAAGACCTAAAAGCGCCTATCTAAATAGCTAAAATTTGGGTATAAGGGCAGTAAAATAAAATAAATGTTACCTAAAGCGCACAAAATATGTTCCTTGAAGTTTCGCAAAACGACCTGTATCTGAAACTAAATTGGTAAATAAATCTTCTCTTTAAAATAAATCCTTAGCCAACCCAGACCCATCTCACTTTATTATAATAGGCTCTTACCTTTTAACCGTGTGTTTTAACCATTTATCTTACTTATTTATGTCTGATCGTTTTTTCTTTCATGACGTCTACGTATAAATACTAAAAACGAACTTTTGTTAAAGACTTTTAAGGTTAAAGACTTTAGTATTTCACCACTTAAATATCTTTAAATATTACTGAACATTATTAGTTTTTATCTGAAAATTTTATGCAAATAACTAATAACTATGTAAAAACCTGTAGTTTGGTGTAAATTATTCTCTTTTTTGTACTTTTCCTCAGCCTGACAGTTTTATTTTACCAGAAATCTTATTTAATTTTATTTTATAATTAAAGTATAAATAATCTTTCTATTCTGACGTGTTATAATGACATTCTTATGGATTTCATTTTCAGGTCAAAATGCCATCCTTTATTAAAATTAGAACTATAATAATTTCATTAGAGTACCGAGTACTATAATGAAAAAAATATCTAGGTATACTAGGCAAAAATATGAAAAATTTATTGAAAACAACAAAATTTAACGATAAAAATTAAATACAACATTATTGCAGTTTGTTAACTTAATGTTAGATATGGGCGTCGAAATTGTCCCATTATTCTGGTTGTTAATTTGTAAATTTGCGGTTTCTTGTGCAGAGAAATTAATCGGTAAAACAGCCAATGATGATTTTTCTTTAAGATATATACCGAAATTATTTTTTATTTTCGTGTGAGTTTTTTGTATATTCTTCAGCAACTGTGTCACTTTTCCAGCCACCCTGCCGTTTAGCACTGTAAAGATCCACTCCGGAATCGGCCAGCAATGAAGCCGAAGACCTTCGGAAGTGATCAGTGTATTCGGTAGAATAAGGTCACTTTAAAAAGAAAGTAATTGTCTTGTTTATGTTTTCAAAAGAATGAATACCCACTGGCTGCTTTGTACATCTGCTGTTCCTAAAGGACAAAAAAAACGAAAATTTCAGGCATCGCTGGGTCTCATTGATGCATAGGTTCTAAGCAATTGCACGATATTTACTTCTTTGACATCGCCAGGCGATACAAAGAATTCTTGGGAAACATTGGTTTTTAAACCTAAGTTGATACAATTCTAAAAACAGTCCCTTTATTGTGTACGTCTTCCATTAGGTTTTTTAGCTCCTTTCTTGGCATGCTCTACTTGTACCTATTATCATTGACACTTTCAATAGCAAATATTTTTTATTCTCCAGCTTTTGGACTTTTAAAGTTTGTAAGAATCGGAGTTTCGTTTTGAAAAACGCAACTAGGTGACTAAACTTACTTAGGTCAACATTTTTTTTTATTTGACAACGTGATTCGTAACATCGACTATTAACTTCATAAAGACTGTTTTGTTACTCTATGAAGACTTTTTAGTCACTAATTTTTCTTTAAAATAAGCCAAAAATATTTTTTTATGCACAATATTCTTAACATTTTTTTTTAGACTTTTAAGCTATAAATCCAGCAACTGCACAATAAGGTAAATTTTTCATTTCTGGGGTAAATCATTCATTTAATTTACTTAATAAACTTTTTCTTAAATTTAACTTTGTCCGGGACATAAGAATACAAGTTAACAATTTCGTTGTTACCTTAGGTTGCTACGCACATTACTGAAATTAAGCTACGTTTACATTACTTATTTAAATGCAGCAAAAAATATATTTTTAAAGAAATCGTCGAATTATGGCACACACCGTATTATCATATAATATTCATGGCTAGTACCATAGGAATAGTTAATATGATCTTTATAACATATATATTTATTATCTTATAATTATTTACACAAAATTGCCTGTGTACCAAATGACATATTTAAATAAATTCTTCTATCTTAATACGATGAGAACTGCCTTCTGTAAAACCAATATACGTAGGCCACATCAAAAATTTCTACAAACTAATATAATTAAGGCACCTATGACACAAAATAGGCTGAAAACAACATTTAACATTCTACATTCTTTTAAGTCTTGACATAAGCAATTGCAATTCGATACCGGTCATCGTTATTTCTCGTAAAGTTTTAGAATTTGTCTGTTAGCGTATCTTACACGCAAACATTTTCGCTCTATGATTTATTTTGATTTTAAAAATGGTCTTTGCTCAAAGCAATGCACTGAAAGACTTTGGGCTGCTTTTGGTGATTAAGGCCCGAGTTCGAGAAGTGTGTACTGGTTCAACAAATTTAAGTTTGAACAAGTTTCTTTGAGTAACGAATTGCGTAAGTTAAAGTTAGACAATCCCGCAGTGTTGGAAAAAGATTGCGTGTTTTTTTTTTAGGAAAAAAGAGACCAATTATAACAGTTTCAATGGAAGATCAACGGACAGTTAATACTTTCTAGTACACTATACTTTGTTGGCCCTAAGGGCTGGAAAAAGTTCGATTAGTGCGTCCACGAAGCAACATGTTTTGCACCACCTCTCCCATACAGTGCTGCAAACAAACCGATTTTTAGAGCAGTCGCAGGTAAAATTATTGAAACGTCCACCTTACAGCTCCAACCTATTATTATGTACTTCTTTTTATTCCCAAAACTTAAAGATAAATGCGGGATCAGCGTTCTTCAAATCCAAATGAAGCTGTTTCTGCGTTTGAAAACCTTGTTTCGGAAATGACCGACAAACAATGACATTTATGTTTTACTGATTGGTTTTATCGAATAAATGTGTTGAATTAAAAGAAAAGTATTTTAAAAAATCAATTAAGCAAATTTTCCTTACAAATAAGTTGTGTTTCTTATAGTTTGCAAAAATTTTCAGTGCGATCTACGTAACTGCAAATAAATGAATATTTAAAAAAACTTTACAGATTGATTTTTTGGTCCGCTTAAATCTAGAAAATGTTACCTGTAAATATTACCTTAAGCACTTATTATCAAACTACGTAAACGTCATTATACAGTAACATAAATTATACAATTAGTATCGTTTTTTTTTTATAAAATTACAACAAAAAGTTACAAATTGATGATAAATATAATGGGATCTTAAAACCATTAAAAAATAAAAAAAAGAAGAGGAAAATGGTACAAAAATTTTGTTGACAAAATAATGCTGCTGTTAGATTAAGCGATTTGTTGTTTTGTAGTTTTTAAAATGCCTGTATATTTTTTATATTGTTTTTTTAAATTTGTACAATCACATTTTTAGGTAACCCTTATACGCTCTAAAATATGTGCGGTACTGATAACCCGGATATATTTACTGTTTTTGTTTTTACCTACCAATTAATAAAGAAATAAGTAAAGATCAACCTACTGAACTAACTTAACAATAGGCATGTGTTATTGTTTTAATTTTAATACAATTTAATATATAAATTATGCGTGGTTTCATGTTAAAAGAAAATGTTGAATGGTTTTTTTTTATATTTTTTTCTTAATTATAAGGTTGACATAATTGAGAAAGTAAGATTAGTTGCTTTATAATCCTGAACAAATTTAATATTAAGCGCTTATAGAAGATGACAAATAAAAAGTAGATGATGGATTAATAAAACCTAAATGTTTTTTTTATTAAGTCTTACCTTATGGGTAAACTTTACAAAAAAGAAAAATCGTAGAGTTTTAAAAGATTTTAAGAAGTAAAAAATATGACCTTTTTAAAAAAGACATCCTTAAAGTTTTTTTTTTTAATTACCCCAATAATAAAGGGCATCTGTGTGTACCTTTCAAGCTAAATGAAATAAGAAATGCTTGTTATGGTCAAATTAAAAAAGCTGCATTTTAATAAAGTATTGGTATTCTTTAACTGGCCCAACGTCGTTTGACAGACTATTTTAATTAGGCAATTTCCCCTTATGTTTAAGTAAGACCGTTCACGTACCCGTAACTCCACTATTTTTTTTGCCCATTTGTTATAATAAGACTGTCATATTTAAGTAAATTAAGTACTATTCTTTTATTATTTGAAAAAAATAAAGTCTGTAGGATGGAGCCAAATGGTTTGTGTGCTATTTCAGCTTGCGGCAAATGTCGCGATATATAGCCAAAACATTAAAGCGTATGTGTTTAGGTTATAGTAGTTATAAGAAAAGTATTGTTAATAATAAAACCCAAACTGACAGATCGCAAAAAAATGCCGTCAACCATGAAGAATTTACCAGAGAAAATACGCACAAAGAGGGTAAAAAGTGCCACAAGTGTCGGAGTTGTTGTCTGCGCTAAGGATGTAGTATAGTATAGTATAGTAGTATAGTACCCCTAAGTATAGGTTGATATAACTAACGGAGATTCCCCACTATATTGTATTAGTGGTGAAGTGACAGTATATATTGCCACAAGAGATGGAGACCTCTGTGAATTTGCAACGATATAACGTAACTATTTTACCCGGGTCTCTTAAAAGACTTAACTAATATCTAATTTAAAATGGGTGTAAAAAAATAATAGACCTAACATAAATCTAAGGTTTTCAGCACAAAAAATAAGGTAATAATAATGATTACAGTTATGACCAATAAACTAAAGACCTTAATACTATTTTAATTGAAATATTGCTCTTAATTTTTATTATACGTTATAGTCTAAGAGCCAGTGGAAGACAGACGACAACTATTTTATAAAAGCTAAAATTTTGCTCAGTAACTTCTTTATACTGTCTATTTATGAAAAGGAACCTAGCTAGGCTTGGTCGCGGTAGGTTTAGAGCCACTCATGTGCGACAGGTAAAAAAAAATAATTACCTTCAAAAGTTTTTTTATAAAGCGATCGTTTGGATATTAAAATAAATTATTATTATAACTTAAAAATGAAAATGCAAGAGCACTACGGCGGTTAGGACTTCATGGCAGGCATTTATGTATGATATTTATCAAAGAATCAGAAGCTTATATTTATCACGGCAGACCACTCCTGTGGTTATAACAATCCGGAAAACAGCAAAATCTCATCTCTGGCCCGAGCATACATATGAATAGTTGCTCTTTAGTACATGGGAAAAAGAGATCTCCGTTGTCACTTCATTTACCATGATTTGATACTACCATATTAATTCTACTGCAAGGTTTTTTTTGATCGCCTCATGGTTATTATTACAACTAGTTTAGGGTCTATACCTACTGGCGGCGCCGGCGTCTTACGAACTATTTCGCATTCCATCTAACCATATAAATATATATATATATATATATATATATATATATATATATATATATATATATATATATATATATATATATATATATATATATATATATATATATATATATATATATATATTTATATATATATATATATATATATATATATATATATATATATATATATATATATATATATATATATATATATATATATATATATATATATATATATATATATATATATATAAATATATATATATATATATATATATATATATATATATATATATATATATATATATATATATATATATATAATTTATTTTACTGATAAATAATTATAATAAGATAATAAATGATAAGCATACTTAGTGAAATGAAAATAAGTATGACATATGCACGCGCTGGGGACAATATTTCGCTGTCTGCCGGGTTGTTATAACCGCAGGAATGGTCCGCCGCGATAAATATATAGTTCTGACGCTATGATAAATAATATATGTATATAAAATTTTACCTTAGGAAAGACTTCTAAAAGTTTATTTTCTTTTAAATATTTAAAAGTGTCGCAGTATTTTGCCATTTGCAACCATAATTTTAGCTTTAATAAAACACTTGTCGTCCTTCGAGCACTAACTTTTAAACACTTTACCGGCCGAGTGATGATCGCCTTGTTAAATTTAGCAATGGACTTAGCAATTGTTTAAAGTTAACAACGGTTTTGAATATTTAACAAAACGTCATTATCAGTGTTATTTAATGATTTTAGTAGGCAACCTGTCAAAATCTGACATTTTGTTAAACATTCTAAACCGTTGTTAACTTTTAACAATTGCTAAGTCCATTGCTAAATTTAACAACGCGATCATCACTTGGCCCTTAAACTATTAAATTTTCCTTCTAAACGGTAAAGCCAAACCAATAACTGCTAAATATATTTTTTTTTAATTAAATACCAATTTGCCTAAAAATATGCAAAATATTTTGTAGCCAAGTAACATATTTTTATAATATGTAATAATATATATATATATATATATATATATATATTTTTTTTTAAAAATATATATATATATATATATATATATATATATATATATATATATATATATATATATTTTTTTTTTTTTATATAAAATACCCATTTTAACTATTTATCTTTTTTAAAAAAACAAACAAAAAAAACAAAAAAATTTTTTAACAAAAAAAAAATTTTTAAAAAAAAAAAAATTTGTTAAAACTATAGTAATTGCAGTTCCCCCGACAAGTTGTTTGCAAACTATCAATTAATTTCAATTAAAAACAAACAAAACAAAGGATACATTAGTTTAAAATGGAACTGAAAACTTTCTTGTTCAAGATAAAAAAAATTTGGCAGTGATTAATTAAAAATTGCACGTTCCTTTATTGGGGTCATTTATACGCTAAAATAAAGTGAGAAAAAAAAATAATGGTGGATCAAATGACACATTTTCGAATTAAATGTTTTTTTTAGCTGAATATGTAAAAAAATGTCTTAAAGTTTTTAGAGTGCTTCATCAATGAAAAAACAAAATCCTTTTGACGCCATTCCTATGTCCGTCTGTCATAAGGTATTTTTTTAAGGGAATAACATAAAAAAATAAAATTTAGTTTTTATTATATCAGTTTTTTTTTTAAATAACTAAGTTTAGCAACCTTTAATGGACAGTTTTGGTTCTTTTTTATATTTTGTGAGCTCTCGTTTCTAAAGACTATTTTTTATGGTGATGGCCGTAAAGATATAGTTTTAAATCTGCAAATATCGTTTTCCCCGTTTCCAATTTTCTACCTTTTAAAATCTTAATTTTTTTCTACAAATAGTAGGGGAAAAAAATTAATTTTGGGGAAATTTTTACTGGAAAGCATTTATTGGTTTTTTTTTAAAAAAAATAAATAAATATATATTTATATATATATATATATATATATATATATATATATATATATATATAAATTTTTTTTAAAAATATATATATATAAAAATTAATTTTATTTTTTAAAAAAATTTTTTTAAAATTTTTTAAAAAAAAAAAAATTTTTTTTAAAAAATTTTTTTTTTATAAAAAAAGAAAAAATTTTTTTAAAAAATTTTTTTTTTAAAATTTTTTTTTAAAAAAAAGGGTTTTTTAGGCTTTTAAAAAAGTATAAATAGATAAAATAGGTATTTTATATAAAAAAAAAATATATATTATTTTAAATTATAAAAAATGTTACTTGGCTAAAAAAAATTTTGCATATTTTTAGGCAAATTGGTATTTTTAAAAAAAAAAAATTTAGCAGTTATTGGTTTGGCCCTTTAGAAGGAAAATTTAATGTTTAAGGGCCCAAATGATGATCGCGTTGTTAAAATTACAATGGACAGCAATTTTAAAATTAACAACGGTTTAGAATGTTTAACAAAATGTCAGATTTTGACGGTTGCCTACTAAAA
>JAHBCN010005003.1:0-59331 GCA_019359885.1 Listronotus oregonensis | reverse complement strand
AAAAAGGTTGTTGTTATGGAGTATGCCTAGTAAACCCTTTCAGGAGAATTCATATTATTTTATTAGTTTTCCAAAGCCTTGTTCTGAATATCGCCGAAAACTCATTAAAATAAATAAGCAAAAACACTTAAAAATTTGACCCAAATGTGCTAAATGCGATTTGTGGGTGAAGTGATGTGGTCGATTCCAAGGAGTCGATAATGTTAATAATGACACATCTATTAGTTCGCTTCATTTTGAAGGAGAATGTGGTCCAACAACCAAATATCCAGACCCCATTAGTTGTGTAAAAAAGAAAAATAGTGATAAGGTTATATATTTAATTAATTATAAATATAATAGCTCGCGCCATAACCTCAAATAATAAATTTTGTTGTAGGTAAAAATCACTAGAACCACGCTGGCTAAAAAAGCATAGAAATAACTATTTTTTCTTTTTTGTAATTACTTTTACTTATTAACATGACAAGTAGAATACAGTTTTACTTGACATCTAAAGTATTATTATCCTAACTTCTCAACTAGTTCGGCTATATTTCTTCCTTGAGGACGACCATCGCACTTCAACCATCGTCGTAACTGAACACAGTTGTGGGTTTCTGGGGTAGGATACACTAATGAAGCACCATCAATTAATTTTTCATTAAATTGCACTGATAATAGAGGTGATAATGCTTGTTGCCCAGCCATATTTATAAAAAGTGCCCGAAAGTTTCATATTGCCGCCTTTATAACATGGCGGACGCGCTTGCGCTGAGCGTAGCCTTAAAATGCCTATTATTACTCAATTTGATCGATTTTTAAAATTTAAGAGGTCCTAACTTTGTTTAGAGTTTATCGCACAGCAATGGGTTAATTTTTCGTAAATAAATGTTACAAGGATATTTGACATAAAATTCCCTAAACAAAAGACAACACATTTATAAGGTTTTAATGGGTATTCAAAATAATGCGTGAGTCACAGTTATGCAGTCTGTGCGTACCCTAAAAGTGCATAGGCAGATCCTTTATAGCCGTATTCTTACAGTTCGATTTTACTGGATCAACGATAATCGAATGAAAATATCTGTGAGAACAATAGTTTTATCAACAAAACTTAACGTTTAAAATAGAAACTTAGCTTCTCAGAGTTATTTTCATTGGATTTTCGTTAATCCACTAAAGTTGATCAATTAAAATCGAACCGTGAATAATACTTTTTGTGATTTATATTGTGCACTTTTAATTAAAATCCTTAAAAAATGTTTTTTTTTTCTACGAGCGAACCCGAAGTGCTTTTTACTGCTCTTATTTTCCTGCTCTTGGTGTATTTTTTTTATCACGCATTTAAAATAATGTTTTTAAAATTACCATTTACCTACCACCTAAAAGTATATATTTTCTGTTAAATAAGCCACATTTAGAACAAATTAAAATTATGTAGATTCCATTACTAAATTGTTTTAACAACACTTTATATTTTCATAATATTTTTAATTGTCAGACTGGACAATTATTATATTTTACAGGGTTCCCCATAATAGACTACTCATTTTAATTGCTCAGTAAAATTGTTGAAACCTTATAAAACTAACATTTTATTACACTTAATTACAATTCACTCTTTAAAGAAATGATTCTTGACACGATGAAAGAAAACCTGATCTATTCACCGGACCTCTTCAGAAATTCGGACTTTAAGACCTTGGATGTTTTCTGGACGAGTTGCAGAAATCTTTGACTTTAAATAGCCCTACAGAAAAAAGTCGGGTGCAGTTAAGTCCGGGGATCTTAAAAGCCAATTTAAACCCTCAAATAGTGAAATAAGTCGGCCATTAAACACTTCTCGCAAAACTCTTCTTCTATTAAGTTACTCTTTATGTTTTCACGCAAAAAAAAACTCGTTGAACTGAACAATCCAAATTATGTGTTCAAACCTAATGATGCTTTATTGGAAAAAATTACCTTTTACGAAAATCATTTGTTCCTAGTTTTGTGTCAGGTACCTAACCGATTAAAAATATGTTGATTTAAATCCCAAAGGCCATAGAAGATAATAATATTTAAAAACGTACCGACTTATCTTATATAGAATTTTTTTAAATATCAAAATAGGTAGTCTATTATGGGAAACCCTGTATTTGTAACCTTGCTTGTTACGTTTTTATGCAAATCATAGTAATTCGTTCTATACTAACCAAATTACAGGCTTGCTTGACCGTCAGCTACCAATTCAAGATTTTAAAACTTAGTATTAAAGGTCTTTTGCGACATCCAAAAAAATTAATAATTCAGCAAATCTATAATAAATATATTAATTGATAACCACCATAGACGCCATACCAACATTTCTTTCTCAACTACAACAAAGCAAAATCTGCCACACAATCCTTAGATATGCAGTTCATTCCATCAGTAACTGTATAGGTTAACTCAGGAGAAGTATTTACTCCATAGATTTTTGAATAGTACTTTGAGATTTACTCACATAAAGAAAAGGCTGGAAGTCAACTGCAGTGGCTGAGGGATATATCGACGAGTCAACAATATACAAAAAAGAACTGTACAATAAAATGTTAAGTTGCGCCCCAAAAAAAACTTCGAAAATACCAAGTTGCTCAAATACTGGACCCCTTCTCATTCCCTACTTCTAATGAATGAATAATGAATTGTCGTTTGGTTCTTCAAGAAATCATCCTTTAATAATAATTTTGTTAAAAATTAACCTATTGTTAAATTTTCTTTTTGCTGTTTTGCATAAATATAAAAATATATATTTTTAGCAATTTTTAGCGCCTCCAGAAAAAATATTGTTTCTAGGATGAGAGCAGCTTTAACACTTCGTCGAACTCCTTTTCACATTGTTTATTATCTTACTACTTTTACGTGCTAGTAGAAAATAACTCCTATTTATGTGTTAATTTTTAAAAGAAGTATAATTATTTTTTGTGAAATCAATAATAAAAAAACTATCTGCTGGATGGATTATTATAGCCCGTTCAGTTGTCTAGTCGAGAAGTGTGTTTCCTGCAAAAAAAAGGTTAGAAGACTTCAAAAAATATAGCTCATTTGAAGCGGAATGCAAATCTAACAAAGGCGTTTGAAGGATTTTTTCTGCCAATAAAAATTGCATTGTTATTAACAAAAAACGAAAAAAAAAGCCATTTCGATTTTTTATGAAAACTCATAAACCATAAGAGAAATTGTAAAAAAGATCCTTGAAGAGGAGAAAATTTATGATTAAAGAGTTCCAATTGGTACCCGGAGTTCCATGTCCATTATTTATAATTTTAATTTCCAGCTAAAAATGGGAAGCCGCGCGACATTTCTGGTTGCGCGCTCGGCTTCGAAACCGAGTACGTCACACTAAATATTTTTTTAGGGTATTTAATGCTAATTGAATTTTTTTTTAAAATTATGGTGTATTCAAAAAATTTTAAAGAATTTATTTCCGGTAAATTTAACTTAAATTTATTTTTTCAACAAGATTCAAAAAAATGTTTAAATAATTGTCGTATAAATTTTTCAAGCCGTGGAGCCCTTCTTATATACATTCCTAACAAGTAATAATTTTATAACTTTAACAAAAAATGTAAAAATCAGAGTAAAAAAGTTATAAATTTAGTTATAAAATTTTTTTTTTTTTTACTTTTATGGCGTGATCTTGTTAGGTATGTATATAAGAAGGGCTCCACGAAGCGAAAAATTTATACGACAATTATTTAAACATTTGCCGTACAATGAAGACGAAAGTTTGAAACAATTTTGTTAATTAAAAATTGTCTAACTTATTGAAAAATTCCTTTTAAGTTAAATTTTTAACGGAAATTTATTCTTTAAAGTTTTTAAAATACACCATAATTTTTTAAAACTTTTCAATTAATATTTAATACCCGAAAAAAATATTTATTGTGACGTACTCGGTTTTGATGCCGAGCGCGCAACAAAAAAGTGGCGTGGAGGCCCATTTTCAGCGTTAAATTAAAATTATAAATAAAGGAGATAGAACTCCGGTGGTTGGGACGGATATTTCCTTCTCTTCAAGAATCTTTTTTTGCAATTTCCAATCTCTTATGGTTTTTCAGGTATCATCAAAAATCGAAATGGCTTTATTTTTTTTTTAGTTTCTTGTCAATAACAATTGCAATTTTTATTTGCAGAAAAAATCCTCAATACGCCTTTCACAGATTTGCATTTCGCGTCGAATCAGCTACCGCTCATATTTTTCGAAGCCTTCTTACTATTTTTCGCAGGAAACGCACTTCTCGACTAGACTATAAACGAAATATATGCATAGAGAATAACCCAGAATGTTAAAGTGCAGAATTTTAAATTTGGAAACACGCGGAAAGAACGTTGAACTCATTCTATCAGACTGCAACATTTCCGCTTTGCGTTTCTATTTTTGCAGCTGTTTGTGCTTTTTGTGTAAACGTTGCTATTTCACTGGCGCAAACAGACGTGCGAAACCTATTAAAAAGTCACCCCAGTGTTTTATTAGTCCATATGACGCAAACACCAACGCCAAATGGCACATTAAAAAACGGAGAAATAACAGAAATGAATACCGTGATGGTACGTCGTTTGGGGTGTGTAGTTTTTGTTCTAATGCAAACAAAAAAATGGACACGTCTGAATTGATACTTTAAGTAAAAATAAAGAAAAGGAAACGTAAGTAGCTAATATAACCCAGAGACTAGGTTGTTTTTATTAGGTAACTAGATGAAAAGCCTGTCTCCGCCAGGCGAGAGACAATATTAAGTAGCCTCTGTCTCCGTAAGACGCCTTCCGTACGGCTAACGGTAAAAAACACTTTTGCTCCTATTTTTGTCCCGGGCGAAATTCAAAAACGGGCTTCGTTAGATTCTAACCATTGCTAAAGACTACCACTGTGCAAAATTTCATGATTTAAGCTCATACCATATTTCAGAAAACTGAGATAAATAAATATATATACCTACCTATATAAATATATCATATAAATTATATATATATATATATATATATATATATATATATATATATATATATATATATATATATTTTAAGATTATAAATACACATCATACCTAACAATAATAAATACATACCTACTTACAAAAACCAAAAATAGCAAATGAATATTATGTTTATAATATTTCCTGAATACCGGGCCATATTATACAGGGTGTTTTTTAATTAAATGTCAATATTTGTGGGGACTATTTTTGGGTTCATTTAAAGAAAAAAACTTTTTATGAACGTATGTCCTAAACATCTTAACTTTTAAGATAAAGGGTGGAAATTTTTTTTTAAATAAAAAATTTATTATTAATATCAGCAATACCACTTTAGATATTTAATGAAATTTGGCATACAGACAATGATGGTATGCTATTAATTTCTCTTAAAATAAAAAATATTTTTAAAATCCCCAATCATTTCTAAGCAAAGTTTAATTTTTTTTAATCCAATGCACAGTTTTTGCTTAAAAAAATACAGAGAAATATCTAGATTTAATTTTTCTAGGTGAAAAGCGAGTGTCGTACTAAAAAAATTATGAGCAGATTTGATCCCTTAGTTTTTTTTAGTCCGACGCACGATTTTTACCAGAAAAATTAAATCTAGATATTTCTCTGCATGGTGATAATGTTTACCTATATGTTGTAATCATGCAGCAAAAACCGTGCATTGGATTGAAAAAAAATCAGTAATTAACTTTGCTTAAAAATGATTGCAGATTTCAAAAATAATTTTTATTATAAGAAAAGTCAGTGGCGTACCATCAATGTCTACCAAAATAGGCAGGTCAAATTCCGTACGAATGCCACTGGTGAAAATTTTAAAAAAATGTGGAACAGCTTCTTGATACATAGTACATTTATGCCAAATTTTATTAAAATATTTAAAGTGGTATTACAGATACTAATAACAAATTATTTATTTTTAAAAAAATTCCCACTCAGTATCTCAAAAGTTAAGATGTTTAGGACAGACGTTCATATAAAGTATTTTTCCTAAAATGAACCCAATAATCGCCCCCTTAAATATTAACATTCAATTAAAAAACACCCTGTATAATATGGCCCGGTATTCAGGAAATATTATAAACATAATTTTTAAAAATTTTACCACCTTGTATCTCAAACGTTAAGATGTTTAGGACAGACGTTCATATAAAGTTTTCTTCTTAAAATGGACCCTAAAATCGCCCCATTAAATATTGACATTTAATTAGAAAACACCTTGTATATTAAGATTGACAGTTTAAAATTTTATATTATAGATTAAATCATATTTTTTATCTAGAGTTGCCCATGAAACGAAAAAAAAAATAGATTGACATTGCACACTGGAAAATAAAGTTACAAGCGGTTCACATTTTTTCTTAAATACTACTTTTGTTTTTAATAGTTTGGCAAAATTAGAAAGCCAACACAGGTAACGAATTTTAACCGTGGATTCTTTAAAGTTTCTTAGTGGATTCATGAACTTTTGCTAAAACCAACCACAACTAACCACAACTAACCAACCCAATATGGGTATCAGATCTTGCACACACTATTCGATAGCGGTTACTGCACCAGGCAGACACCTATTCAGCTATTATCCGTGACAATATTTCTTAACTTCGCTGATTAACGAGAACTGCTGTTTCAATAATGGTACACGTCTTATGAGTTGCCATCATTTATATAATAAGAGCACAAAATCCAGTTGGTTGTTTGTAAAGAATACTCGACGCGCTTGAATTAAACGGGCCATTTTTGTTATAGTCGCAATTCGAATTAAAAAAAAAAGTTTTTATTTTATGTCTTTCGAGATGAATTTACAGTTGTCAAAAAAAATTAAACTAAAGAACCATTACAACCTTCTAACTGTAACAAGCGGGCAAAAAATAATATCGATGGCTTAGTATAAAAACCTCGTATTTCCATTTTTTCAGAAATGAAATTTTGGTTTGGACAAATTACATATATTATATATAACAGCTGTTACAAAAATTTAATCTGCGCAGTGCTGCTCTTTACAGACAACAACAGGAAACACGTATATCAGCTGCTACCAAGATGTAGTGTATTTAGTGAAAAGACCCTGTATATCAAAGAAAGATTGGCTGCATTTTTAAGTGTTCGCCGCAAAGTTAGCCTATTATCTCACCCTTGCCAGAGACCTTAAAAAAATCCTAAAAATATTCTGCATATATCAAATTATTGGTAAAGAAAAATCAAGATAAGCATATTTTTGGTTTTTTGAAAAATATTGAAAATCACCCCTAATCAGGGGTTGATGTGATGACGCAAAACTGAAATATATGAAGAATATTATTAAAAATGAAAGTTATTTTTACTGTATTTTTTGTATAAAATAAAGTCTTACAAATAGAAAATAATTTATTTTCATATTATTAAGGGCGTAATATAGTTGAAAGTCCACCCCTAAACTCGCTAAGGAAGTTTAATTATATAAAAAATCTAAAAAAAACTACTAAGATATTCTAAATAATTAGAAATTCAATTCGTGAACTTTTCACCAAGAAAACCACCCTTGTAACCAAGGGGTAAACTAGCCCCGAACGTAAAAAAAGTAAGATCTAATATAAAATATTCGACAGTTTTCTTATATTGCTATAATATTTTCGTATGTTATATCACGTTCGGGGGTAGTTCACCCCCTTGTTATAGGGGTGGTTTTCTTAAATAGATGCTCGTGGGAGGTACACATTTTGAATTTCTAATAATTTAAAATATCCTAGTAGTTTATTCTAGATTTTTCAAGTAATTTTTGATTTTTTTCATATTTCGGGAATAATTTAACCCCCTTAGCGAGTTTAAGGGTAGACTTTCAACTATATTACGCCCTCATTAATATAAAAATAAATTATTTTCTAGTTTTAAAATTTTCTTTTATAGAAGAAATACAATTAGAATTCGTATTGATATTATTCATATATTTCAGTTTTGCGTCATCATATCAACCCCTAATTAAGGGTGATTTTCGACATCTTTCGAAAAACCAAAATATATGCTCATCTTGATTTTTCATTATCGATAATTTGACATATGCAGAATATTAGAATTTTTTTTAGGACTCTGGCAGGGTGAAAAAATAGGATAAAAATATGCTGTTTTTGCGGTTACTCTTTTACTACTGAAGATGAAGCCTAATAATTTATTTAATGCTTATCAACCTAAACTTCTTTTTATATTTTTATAAAAATAATTTAAAAAAAAACACATACTTCTGGTTGTATCTGTATATTTTTTAAATAATCTGCGAAACAAAGTAAGAGCGTATAATTTAGTTTAAACCGTTAGAAACCCCATTAATTTTCAAAAGAGATAAACACTATCAAAGTCAGAGTTCATCAGACTACGAGATTAATAAAAAATTATCTAACGTTTATCGTTTAAGACATTATACACCCCGCAAGAACTTTTTAGAATTAACTATAAAGTTAACGATTTTATCGGTTTCCATTTTATTGCTACATCGGACGGATTTGAATTAAGGCTAATAAATCAACTTCTAAATAGTCTTGCTATCCAAAACGTAAACACATTTATAACTGAGTATTATACCTGCTATAAATTTCCTAGAGGTTCTCCTGAAGACGTTTGGATAGGTAAATCATGAATAGATTTGCCCACAAGTATTTTCATTTCTCTTTGGTAGAGCAAAGCCACTAGATTGTCGGTTAATTCTTTTCTTTTTCTTTTAGCCGGAGCTGTCGGTAATTGAATTAAAATAATTGAAAAATCTTATTTAATTACTTCTCAGTAATTGGGTTACTTTAATTCAATTATTTCCGGGAAAGGTAATTGCATTTAGATTATCAATTAATAGAATAATGTAATTGTAATTGGTAATTGATTTCCACGAACCTCAAGTAATTCAAGTACCTAGAAGGTAATTCGATTACTTATAAAGTAATTGAATTACTTAGAAATAATAAATTGAATTACTACGAAAAATTTAATTACCCTTCTTTATGGAAAAACTTCCGGAATTTTGGCCAGCCAGAAAGAGCATCGTATAACATGGCGGGCCGCTTTAAATCCGGCGAATGCCGCCTCCGTGCCGATTTAGTATTTTCGATTGATGCTTATCGCCACCGTTTTTATACGTTTTTTGAGAAAAAAATGTATTCATATTTGGGGTAAGATAAACAGAAATTTTTATTTTAGAGTCATTTTATGTTGAACTTGTCGAAAAAGCAATTTGAATAGTGTGACGTGCGCGTATGATGCGTATTAGTATAAATATTTTATTTGTTTAGTGTATTGTTTTTAATATAGGTTTTATTTTAAATAAAGTTAATATTCAATTATTTTTAGTTTTAATTGATAATTGAATTATTTTTAACAAACGTGCTAGTAATTGGTAATCTTAATTTACTACCATTTAGAAAAGTAATTAGTAATTGTAATTAAATTACTTTTTAAAAGTAATTGCTTTTAGCATAAAGAAATGATAGTGCATATAAGGTATAATAACTTTACGGTTTTAGGCATGAGCTAAAAACGTATTATGATGTCATAAAATGAGAAAATATAGGGATTTATTTAAACCTTCTGGTTTATTTAATTTCAATATAAAAAATGTATTTTTTTTATCAGTATTTTTCTCATAAGCAACATACGAAGAGACAACTTGGTATTACCGATAATTTTTACTAAACTTTATTAAAAAATATATTCAATGCTTTCTTTTCTTGTTTATCAATTTATATGTTCACTACTGTAATAATTTGCGCATATATCGTCATTGTGCTTTAAGAGACATTTTTGCTTTTCATAACTTTTTTTAATAAATCTAGTGTAACGTATTTCTTCCCATATGGTTAGGTTTTCAGATTAGAAAGTTCCCACAAATCCCTTATCATCTTCATTATTTATTACTTTAGTAGCTTTCTAAATAAATTCCTAACAATTAACTTTGCTGAGTAAGATAGAAATCTTGGATAAAGTGAAAAATTTATTAACTATGTTAGCACTTGGAAGCAGTCCTCTGGCAACACTTAGATTTGTTATTATTTTGAAATGATGCACAGATATACATACTTATTCCAGAAGATTCTTTTCATTTTTAATTTATTGACTGCTTCTTAGATCATCTTGTCACAATTTTTCCAATTGGTAGAGGTTTCTTAATCAATGATCAGTGTCTATTGAAATAACTTTACTGAATTCGTCAAAGTATTTCTAAATTAAGCTGTTATTGACATTACTTCTACTCCTTTGATTAAAAAAGGTTTCTAAATTAGAATTTTGCAAAACATTTCTATTGAAACTTTTAAGTTCTTGATCTTTCGTATATGCAGCATTATCCATATAATACGATATTCCAGTTGATTTTATAAATCTTTTTTTTTAAAAGATCCTTGCAAATGGATGATTTAGGTTACATGTGAATGATTTTTTTTTCTATTTTTTGTAATGTTTTCCATAATTTAACAGTTATTATATTCTATAAACATAAATAAGTCTCAGACCTTTGTTTTTATGCACATTTTTTTAAGTTGAAATAGTTTATCCATATTACTGAAAATGGTAACGTGTTAAGCAGTTTCCATGAAAGCTTGATATGAATCTGGAGTTTAAATTTAAAGTGTCAAATAGGTGGTGTAAACTGCGGTAAAAGACCAACAAATTTAGAAGCGTATTATGCCACAGTTAGTCAAAGATCCTACGTGGCGGTGTCAAAAGCAATAATCAGGTATTCGAGAAAGAACTCAAGGGACAGCTTTCAATTATACATTTGGGTTTTTACAATTATTTAAACATTTGGGAACCAGTGAAAAATAAAAAAAGGTTGAAAAAAAAGTTTTGCATTCTTTTTTAAAGTTAGTTTGCGTACAGGAGAATTTTTAGCTATTTGGGGAAACCTTTTCGACATAAGAGATCTAAGAGATAAGATGGGATAGGGTATTCCAGTGTAAACGAAATTTGTATTGCCTTAATGGAAAAACGGGCGACTCCTATAATAATAGCTCCAACAAAAAAATTTCAAAAACTGAAATTAATTTCTTTTTTGTTTTGGATTGATCATTTCTTTTATCATAATAAAGAAACTTCCTGTATTTCAACAACGGTCGTAAACTAACGTTCGAAGTCTTTTATCCAATTAAATATAATTTTTTTCAACATTCCCAATAAATTGAGAAAAAAAATCTGAAATCTAAAACTATCTACCATGCATAAAAAAACTTTCTGTTTTGATAGACATTTATTCGCTTTTTGTATAATAAAAGATTACCCAAAAAGGGTTCAATTTAAATTAAAAACTTTACCTAGAAGAGTGTGTCAGTAGTACGGCAGACAGAAAGATCCCACCTGCTATTATGCGCCCTTCAGACAGGTAGACGGCTGAAACCTTTGTCTAAAAAAGGGGTGGCAGGCAAATTTAGTTTAATCTAAAACAGATCGGCATTGGTAAGAAAAACCCTTTTGGCCCTTTTCAATAAATTTAATATTTACGCTTCTCAAAAAGTAGGTCAAGAGTCAAAAATATGCCATTATGTCAAATGGCGCAACATTTGGGGAGGAAACAGAAGCGATGGGGTTAAATTAACGAATGACAGCTTGGTTAAAAATAAAGCTAACATATTGGGTGCGAGTTAATGGGTGTTTATTAAAAATTTGGTTTTATTCTACAAATTTCATTTTTTTAAAGCTGACTTTTTAAGGCCTTTTTATTAGGCCGCTTCTACAGTTGAGGATACTACGTATATCTGTGCGTGTTCGGAATATACAGAGTTATCCAAATTAAGTGTCCACCATTGGCAACGTTGTTATTTGTCCACATATAAAATTAATTGCTTAAATTAGCAAACTAGTAGCATTTTTTACATCTTTAAGATCAAAGAACGCAATAAACAATATACAATCACGTTTTAGAGTTTAATAATAAAATAGTATTCTTTTAAATGGAACACCTTTTATATTGTATTACTATTGTAAAGACCTTTTAAAGACCTTTAAAAATACCTCATTTGATATATCTATCTCTATTAGTTTTAGAAAGATGGGCATCGACATAAGTTTGATAGCAAAACATTTTTTTAATGGAACACGCTGTATATTGCATCACCATTAAAAGGGTCTTTTTTTCTACAAATGTCAGTAAAAGTTTGATTTTCTAATGCATGCTACCAGTGTCTAAAATGTCATTTTATGACACAGATGTTAAAAGTAATTATTACTTTTAGCACTTGTGCTAAAAAGTGATTTACTTTTAACACAGATAAAAATTACAGAAACGTAATACTTAGATATAGAATAAGAAAGTCTATGGGCAATCTCATTGGTGGTTGTAACACAATTTATTTTGGTAAGATATGTACCCGGGCAGGAAGCAATGTCATCCACTAAAGTTTTGGACAAAATTTGATCAGCAATTTTCTTTTTCTCTTGTAGCGAGTCTTCTATATAACCCTCTGCTACTGTACTGGACTTCCATCCACCGCGTCTCTTAATTGTAGTAAGATTAGCACCAGAGTCCGCCAACAAACTAGATGAAGAACGGCGGAAGCAATGTCCAGTGTAAAGACGGAATCAGGCAAATTTAGAAATTTAGCCATTTGGGCAGGCATTTTACCAAATGTGTTGATTCCAACTGGAGTTATGGCACATTGATTCTTTAAGCATGTTATGAAAACTCTTGAATAATTAATATTCAGTGGAAGACGGGCTATGTACTTTTTATAATAGTTCATATACAAGGTACCACTAGTTACAAAGGTTCTTTGCACATTAGTTTTTGTGTCTAGTATATACACAATTAGTGAAGTTCTCAAATCTTTGATGTTATTTAATGTCAAATTACACAGTTTTCTCGACGACAGGCTCCAAATACACCGAAAATTGCGGCTTCTTTTTGCATAAGATATATTTCATCCAGGGCTTCTGCGAGAAATTTGTCGATTCGTTCTCTTGTCAATATTTTAGACTTTTTCGGTCGATATCCTTCATCCTTTCGCTTTAAAAAGGCAACTAGCTTGTAATATCTGCTCATGTCCTGATTATTTATGTTCATCATCGCCCTTAACATGGAGTAATTTGACCAGAGCGTAGACGATTTCCATATTTTGGACTTTTCTTCAAAGTACCAAGGAGCACTTTTTCTGGCATTCTTGCCACTAACATTTTCCTGATCACACCATTTTAAGAAACGATCGTATGTAAATTCGTATTGTTGCTTTAACTTACTAGTCAATAATTCAAAAGTAGCTTTATTGGCACCTTCTTCGATTTCCACCGGGAGAAATGCATGATCGGGTGTGAAAACCGCTTTAGGCTAATACTCGGATTTGTACATTTTTTTTTGCATATCATATTCATAATTCCTTATCAAAGCCTTTGAATTGTTGTTTTTTTATGTTCTTGTACTCTTTTGAACTATGTGCTAAGATTTTGTTTAATTATATTTTGTTTTCGTAAACATGGTACTTGCCCGTTAAGAGTTTTATTTAGCTCTCAGTATCAAGTGTTATGATAACTATGGCAAATATTTAATAACGGTAGGTATTTTTTACTAAAGATAATACCTGTCTAGGATGAGGTTTAGTAAAAATTTAAATTATATTGAATTAACAATACAACATGTTGCATCAGTCAAAGAAGGTAGTATAATGCCTGTCAAAAATGATATGAATTAAAAATATATTATCTTATAGTACGGGATCCGACATAGAGGCGACCTTCCATCACCCCTCTGCCAACCAGATAAAAAATATTTTTTATCAAATATAATATATAAATAAAAGTATTACCAATGGATTGCGCAAACAATTATTATAATTTTTTTTAAATTTATCATTGCACTAATGATAAATTTTAAAATATTATAATAAAAATTTTTGACACTCCCTATATAATGCCAATTCTTATTCTTTTATTCTACGTGACAGTACTCATATACAACTAAAAATTAGTTTATTCAATTTCATAAATCAAAATTTTAATAATTTCTTCAGTTTTTAAATTCAAAAATTTCCAAAAGCTTTAATCATGAAATTGAAGAAAAAATATTTTAGTGGTAAATTGGTACAGTCATGTAGAATAAAAAAATAAGAAATAGGCATGGAGTACCAAAAACTTTTCAATTTTTTTTTTTGAATAATTATAGCCTTGATTATAATTTGTTAGGCAACCCATCAGCGATACTTTTTTTACATAATTTATTTGATAAAAAGTAATTTTCATCCGATTGGCAGATGGGTAAGGGTCGTCTCTATGTCGGACTATTGCAAAATACGACATTCTATTGAAAATGTCATGTTTTGAGACTGATCTGTAAACAATATGACACCTGTTAATGTTATGATTAGAATAAATAAATAAATTTATAAAAATAAATTTCAACTATAAACTACAGTAAGAATTGCGGTAACTTGACATAAAAACTGTCAAAATCATGACCGTTTCACGGTAAAGCTATTGAGCATTTTACAATTAGCAAAATTTTAACTTAAATTGGTTTTTGACGTTTGTGACATGTCTGTATAACACAAACCCTTCTAAGTAAAAATATAAGATGCTCAAAACATATAAAAAGAACGTTAAAAAAATTTAAAAAAGTATCCTTCGAGCCGGATTTGAACCAGCGACCTATGGATGTCTACAAAGCGTATTTCCACTACAGTCCACCGCTCTACCAACTGAGCTATCGAAGGTTATACAAGGTATATACATTAACGTCGTAAAATGAAAAGTTACGGTAATTATTTTAAATATGATAATCAGATTAACTGGCACTTTAGATAATATCTATACTATTTATAACACATTAATTAATTTAATAAATTATTAAAGCTTATTGCCATATCAGTAACAAAATGTAGTAAAGATACAAGCAACTTTTAATTTCAATTGTTTAAGATTTACCCCCCAAATTTATAAACTTGACGTTATGTTGTCGTTGCCCTTTTGCTGCCGCCCAAACTCGAACGACATATGAAGTATATGACAACTGCGGCGACAGCGTTTATAAATAGTTGTATTCAACTTCATAAATCTAATTTGTGAACTGCTACAACTGTTTATAATTTGACCTTCATAAAACATTTTTTTTTTTCATTAATTTAGTATTTTAAAAATAGGTAGTGTATTATTTTGATTTTCTTTGTCATTTAAATATAGCATGTCCAAAAACGTACCTATAAACCAAACACCTAGGAAATATTTTTAATATACCTATACTTACTTGTTTATTCGAAAATAATATTCATCTAAATGAATCCATAAAAACTTATCTTTTACCCAAGGGTGGTAAACTTAACAAGGAGTGCTAGATCCCATTTAAACCCATATACGACGATTTAAATGTCAATTCGATATTTGTGACGTAATCCGTTTGCCCTATTGTTTTGTTTACAAAAAGTATAAAGTCTTAATTTTATCAATTGGTAAACAATACAGATCTAATAGTGGTGTAAATCCAAATTAGTTTTTAAAAGTTGAATATTTAACAAAAATTAATAAAATAAATCTACCTTCTGGGCAATCCGGTGACGTCACAAACATAATTATTCGGACAAATGTAAGTACCTGTTAACCCATAGTCAGGTTTTATTCAGAAGACGTGAGTATCGGTTTGTTTCGTCTATAAATCAAGCACTCCTTGTTAAGTTTACCACCCTTGTCTTTTACCTACTTAACTCTATGGGAGACTTTGTGTTTGACCTTCGACCAATGGGGATGCACGATTGAAAACTACTGAGTTTTTTTTCGGGAAAGGTGGCAGGTTTTGTCAATTCGGGCGTTCTAAACTCTCGGGGATCAAGGAAAAATTCACTTGCCATTAGGTAGTGCCGTGAAAGTGTAGTTTCGAATTGTGAAATGATTCCTAAACGTTTTTGAATTACACGTAGTGGCGTTGGGCTTGTGGTGGCTAAAAGTACAAAATCGTGAGGACAAAAAAAGGCTCTGAAAGCGGTTATATCTGAAATTTGGAATTGCATTTCGTAGCATCCAGATGCGCACTGCAAGGATTTTTTTTTGTTAATCTTTGGATAATTTTTTATGGCTTAGAGCTAGACTCTGGAAATTATCATCCGAATGCACTGGCGAAGTAAATACCTGTATGACAATCGCGCCAATTAAATATAGGTAGCAAGCAAGCAAATTCCTAGAGAAATACTTTAATTATTTGGAATAAGCACTAATGAAAGTAACGTTCCTGAAAAATTTTCTGCTCTTAAAACAAATATTGAAGCATAATATAGTCCAGTAAATGAAGGGACAGAGCTGTGAATCAATCTGTACAGTTTTCCTTGGGGCGCTTTTTATTTTTGTGGTTTTTTTTTTAGCAAAAAAAAGTTGATGAAAAGGGCCCCCCCTACTATTTCTTCCAAACCCAAATAGTTCAAAACCCTTTTTCCCGGTTATGAACTCATTTCATCTTTTCGCCCCATGGCGGCGTTTGTGTTTACTTTCGCAACGACCCGGTTGTTTGGGGTTTCTAACCTCGAATCGGGTAGGCCTGATATTCTTTGGCTTAAACTTACTTTCAGATCTTCTACTAAATTCATCTGCTGTATATACCGGTCCCCGTCTGACAATTCCTACAACGAGTTCTTTGATTTCCTTTCAATAAAGATCGACAATATTATTTCCCAGTTCCATTGGCCGAAGTAATCGTCCTCGGGGATTTTAATGTTCATAATAAGGATTGGCTAGGCTCCACAAAAACTGATACACAAGGCAGAGCAGCAGAAAATTTCGCAATCAGCAACTCGCTCACCAATCTAATTATGGAACCTACCTACTTTCCTAGGGTTCCCACCCATAATTCTAACCCCTAGATTCTCTTTCTTACTTCCACCCCGAACTCTATCAAGCATCAGTAACTGCTCCCCTTGGTCGCTCTGACCATGGTTTGGTCACCGTATCATACCCACTCATTTTGAGGCAACTGAAAGCATGCCGCCACGAACCATCTGGCACTACAATTCGGCCGACTGGGATGGTCTAAGAGATTTCTTTGCCAGCTACCCTTGGAATCCTACCTGCTTTTCTACTCACGATCCTTCAGAAATATGTAAACAAATTACCGAAACAATTCAACTAGGCATTGAGACCTATATTCCCCACACTAAAAAGAACCCCATAACTTCAAATCACAAACCGTGGTTTTCTAAATCCTGTGACAAAGCCAGACTTTAAAACTTCAAGCCCACAAAAAGTTTCTTCAAAACCCCAGTCCGAAAATCGACAGGCTAGCATCGAAGCAAGAAATCAGTATAATCAGACCATCTCAGATGCAAAAGACCGTTTTAACAATCGAATAAAAGATAAAGTTCTCTCTGCTCAAATGGCAGTAAAGCTTTTTGGTCCTTTGCCAAAAATATTAGTCAGAACTTTTGCACAAATTCTTTTCCACCCCTAATCTCTGAAGATGGAATTGTCTCTACCTCCAAAGGAAAAGCCGAACTATTTGCCAAACAATTTGCGCCAATTCTACGCTTGATCCTCCTATTAATCTTCCTCTTCCAACAGTTGTCCCTGTTTCTCATAAATGTCCGATAAATTTTTAAAGTCAAACAGATCAAGCGTATTCTTTCTTCTCTAATACTAAAATCGTCTGGGCTGGATGGCATACCAGCAATCGTCTTAAAAAATGCGCTCCTGAGCTTGCACCCATCTTAACTCGCCTCTTTCGAATCTCTTACGACACGGGCATTTTCCCGGAGAGTTGGAAAGCTGCACGTGTGCAACCTGTCCCCAAAAAAGGATCCAAAAGTCTCCCTTCTAACTATAGACCTATATCTCTTTCAGTTGTTTGCAAGGTAATGGAAAAATTCATTAATTCCCAAATCTTAAAGTATCTGGAAAAACATAAGATCTTACATGATAGACAATATGGATTCCGTCACAGTAGATCCACAGCTGATCTTCTTTCCTTTGTCTCACACAACTGGAACAAGTCCCTTGAGTTTCTTGGTAAATCCCAGATCGTTGCTCTTGACATATCCAAAGCTTTCGATCAGGTCTGGCATACGGTCTTCCACCTAAGCTTTGCTCTTGGCTTTCCAGTTTCCTTTCTAATCGACGTATATCAGTTAGTGTAGATGGTCATTCCTCCAGCTTCTACCAATTAAATGCTGGGTGCCCCAGGCTCAGTGCTGGCACCCACGCTGTTTCTTCTACACATTAACGATCTTCTCTCTTCCACAATCAATCCCATTCATAGTTTTGCTGACGATAGTACCCTCCACTCTAGTATTCAATTTCTTAAGCCACCGTGTAATTCTGATTTTGAAAACAAGCAGCAGGTCAATGCAGATATCTCTTTCACAAGACCTCAAACTTATCTTGGATTGGGGCGCCAAAAATCGTGTTCAGTTTAATGCCTCAAAAACACAGTCATGTTCGCTGTCGCGAAAAAGTCTGCAATGCTCATCCCTTACATATGAGCGGCCAAGTTCTGCAGAACAAAGAGTCGTTTAATCTAGTCGGCGTTACTTTTGAGAATAACCTCAACTGGCACAAACACATTTCATCCATAGCTTCGGTAGCTTCAAAAAAGATTGATTCTCTTTCGAGCCAGAAAATATTTCTCTTCTTCCAATCTGTACACTCTGTATGTATCCCAAATCAGACCCTCTTTGGAATATTGTTCTCATGTCTGGGGAATGGCGTCCCCTACAACACTTAGCATTCAAAAAAGAGCTGTTCGTCTTATTAATGATCCAACGCTCACAGAAAGGCTTCCTCTTCTTGCCCATCGTCGAGCTGTAGGGGATCTGTCGCTCTTCTATAGGTATTTTCACGGCTTCTGCTCAGAGGAATTGGCCAGTATTATTCCTTCTCTGGCAGCTCCCAACAGAGCAACACGTAGTGCAACTTTTATGCATCCTTTTACAGTTCAGTTAGAGAGGCCCCGAACTTCCCGCTTTCTTCGTTCCTTTATTCCTAGAGTGTCAAGACTATGGAACCTGCTGCCCGCAGAAGTTTTTCCTTCTCCTCCCAATCTCCAAAAATTTAAGTCCCGTGTGAACAAACTCCCTCTCACCATACTGAAGACACCCACGGTACGTTAGTACTTAGGCATCAGCCTTCGTGGACTGTCCCAAGATAAAAAAAAAAGGCCCGAAAAATGGGTTTCCCGCCAATATCTGCCAGCAGATGCAAATTTGAAAATTTTTGTTTAAACAAAAAATGAAGATCACCTTGTAATCTACAAAAATGGTCCTTATAATTTTTGTCGAAAAATTGATAGTTTTCGAGATAACGGGACCGACAAGTCCCCTCATTTCAGCTGCCGCTCTGCCGCTAGAATGACGCTATCTTCATGGATTCACTTATAAGCGGGCGGACGAATTGTTCCATTACTCGGGCAATAATGTACATTTTTTAATCATTCAAAGTTCATCGGAATGGGAAAATCCGTTTCAATCATTGCATATAAGTTTGGGTTCATTCTGATTTTTCTAAAATATTAAAAAAAGCGGTCAAATTTTTTTTCACAATATTTTGAGATTATCCCATTAATTTATTCATAATTTTTGAAAAAATGGTTTGTTATTCACATTTTTTTTATAATAAGACCTAAGCAAGTGTTCAATGATCCCAGAAAATTTTCTTTATCATCTTTTTTGCGTTTTGATAAAAAAATGTTTTGCCCATCTGCATATTTTAGCCGTTTAGCTACATCTATCCAGTGTGAAATGTTATGGATTTTTCGACGGCCGTTTTTGCGAAAAATATTGGTGTTGTAAAAAAATGGTAGGGACCATTTTTGTAGATTTCGAGGTGATCTTCATTTTTTGTCAAAACAAAAATTCTCCAATTCGCATATTTTGGCAGATATTCGCGGGAAACTCATTTTTGGGCCTTTAGGGGGCCATTTTCAGCGGGTTTCCACGTCGGAATCGAGATACACTTTTTATTGCTCGCTCTCCGCGAAGACCTAGGAATTGCGCCACAAATTTAAACTGTACAGTTTTATTTAAAGCTTTGGGTACTTTCAGGTCTTCAGTTACTGGACTAAGTAGTTAAGTATTTTTATTACAATAATTGTATAAGTATAATCTTTCTTAGTTTTATGAGTTCGAAGCATTGAAGTAAGAAATATTGACACTAGTTTTCAAAGAGAAAAAATATAATCTGCTTTAAATTTTGCCAGAATTGACTTCAATATATAGAGAAGCCAAAGAGCCATAGAGCGGAAAATGCTAGGAATAACACTTAAAGATCACAAAATCAAGGAGTGGATAAGACAAAGAACTAGGGTAGAGGATATAACGAGACGAGTAGGTGCTCTAAAATGAAACTGGCTGGACACGTTGCCCGAAACACGGACAACTGGAGCGGAATAGTGACGAGATGGAGACCATGGGGGGAGAAAAGAGGCATCGGCAGACCACAGCAGAGATGGTATGATGACATTAATCTGACAGCCGGACAAAACTGGTATCAGGTGGCACAAAATAGGAACACCGGAAGAATATGAGAGAGGTCTATATCCAGAGGATAGAAAATGGCTAAGAAGAAGAAGAAGATATAGAGAACAGTGGTTGGTGTATATTGACTTCAAAAAGTGGGGAGGCAACTGTTTAATTTAAAAATTTTATAATATAAAGTAGTTAAAAAATTAAAGTACCTCGCAAAATTATTTACTGTGATGCAAAAAAGTTGGGTGCCTCGCCCCCAGACATCTCTAGTGTACGCCAATGATAGAGAATATATATTTAATTTTCCTAGTTAAATTGGTTTAATTCCATTTCCCAAGCTGAATTAAAAAAAAAAGAATGATTTAACGCCACTGAAAATATGTTGCTAGATGATAGCTACTTAGAAAAAATCTTATAATTTTTTTTGTAAGAAAAATATGGCAATATATTTTCAAACGTTTTAAAGCTAGGCTTAATTTTATCTCGATAGGTTCTGATTAGTTCTGGTTAGTTAAGGGGTTAAATCATATTTTTATCTTTTTAAAATATTGTAGGCTGCAAAATCGAATAAAAAATATGTAATTAAATTATTATAATAAATTTTGTAGTTAATCCACAAATCAAAACACAAAATCATTAGATAAATCATTACTGATTTTAAAATTAGTCAAATATGGGTCTATAAATTTTGCCATAAATAATTGTTTGTTTTGTTTGTTTGTTGAGTTTAAGATAGTGGTATTTAATAGTACCTATGGTAGTAAAAATAATAATAGTTTAACAAAAAAATGCGGAAAATCTTTTTAAAAAATCTAAAACAGCCCAATAATATTTAGCAGCCTTGTTTGTATGGGTAATAACTGTTTCTCTTTAGATATAATTGAAAAAAAAATGTAAACTTTAAAATAACACCACAAATAATAAAGTATTACAAGTGGCAGTTGTCTAAATATGTATCAAGCACTGTAAAATGATAGTATTTTCCTCTTATTAGATTTTTTTCTCTGCCGGGTGACTCAAAACGTTTTATATATAACAATTTATTATGCAGCTCACCTGCACATGCACTAACTTCTACGATATACAGCCTATAATTAAACCCTGATTTAAACTGACGTTCGTTTTCAATAAGCAGGTGAAGCGTCGTTTTATTCGACATGTGAAAATACTAGTAGGTAATCTTCGAGCTTCTACATTTCTACACATGTTAATAGTTATTAATAAAAAATTATAGAATATTTTAAATTTTGATCTGGAAACAGAAGATTTGTATAACTAGTATCAGAATAAGTGCTGCCATTTTAATAATAATAATGAAAAAAAATATTTTGAAATAAATAGTAAAATAATATACAGAGTATTCCATTTTACTTTGCGTTGTATATTTAAAACCGTAACCGAGTAAAAAAAATGAGTACGCTACTGAATTTTTGTAAAATTCTACACAACCTTGCTTATATTTACTAACAACCGAGACACAAGCGTCAGCTAAAATTGTTAAAATGTGAAAAATACCCTGTACCTACCTACAAGTCGAATCATGTTAGCCGCGATCTGTTTTTACCGTTGTAGTTGTTTCAAAAATCGAACTTGAGAATGTCTCATCGGATTTGTTCTTTCCTTTGTAGTTTTCCCAATACTATGAAAATCCACCGAAAAGGCGCCACTGTACATTTTCTCTTCACAAGTTTTTATATACCTTGCAATGTTTGTATGTAAGTATGCTTGTTCGGATCAAATCTTGCAACTGAATTTTAAAGCATTTAAGTTCAACCGATTGAGCTTAAATTTAGCATACACGTTCAGTCTGGATGAAAAGGCATGGTGAGCTGATGTTATTCTACATCCAATATGGCGGATCGCCCAAGATGGCAGACTAATTATTTTTTATGCACTCCCATGATATGTGTATCAAATGAAAGGGTTTGCTAAGAAGAATACGAAAAAAAAAATGACGTCCCTCTAACTCCAATAAGGCGGACTTCCAAAGATGATGGACTATGTTTTTTCATCCATCCCCATGATATGGAGATTAAATGAAAGAATTCAAGAGAAAAAAATCAAAATGGTGGAGAACAAGATGGCCGCCATACAAATTTTAAAGAGTTATAACTCAGCAAAGGTAAGGGATAGTTTGTTGGTGAACAAACAGAAACATGATCTAATATATAAAAAACAAATTAATAGTTAAAAACATTTAAAAAAACAAGCTTTTATTTACGTGCTCGACAAAAAAAAGAAAATAAACTTTAAATTCAAACAAACCCATTAATTTATTACATTACCCAATTTAAATCATATAAAACAGGGCGAGATTTATCTGTATAAACAATAATACAATATGTAACTTGTTCGTGACAAAAGGAGTTCAAAGAAAGAAATTATCTTTTTTCATAAAATAGATAAATTGTAGCAAAGGTTTTATATTAAAAAAAAAATGAGAAAATGTAATAATAAACTAATAGGTTTGATTTAATTTAAAGTGTATTTTCTTCTTTTTATAGCACGTAAATAAAGGCTTGTTTTTAAAAATTGTTTTTTTACTATTATTTTATTCGATGTAAGGTTGATGGCTTTCGTCTTGAATAGGTAAAGGTAAGTTTTAATTGTTTTATTGAAGCCAGTATTTTGAATTATAAAGTTATTAAGTTTGGTTTTTCCACATTTGTTTATTGTTTGATAAAAAACGCAGAATTCGGTATCAAGCCTAGAGAAATCAGTAAATTATGCGTAATTGGTAAAATCCACAAAAAAGCGCTTTAAAAGCCATTAGAATATTTCACATGTATACTCAAAAAAGGCTACTAAAAAAACTAAATATATACATACATGAGTTTAGGTGGCATTCAAAATGGTGAGTCACATACACCCAGACAGTCGTAAACAGAAACTTATATATGCCTATACGCACCCTAAAATGCGTAGGTGGCTTCCCTGACATTAGACCAGTCCTAGACTTCATTTGCATTGCACAAGCCTTTTTATTAGAAAAGGCGCCGGTAATGGTTTTCTAAACGATAAAAAGAGATGGAAAAATTGTGCATAGAGAAATTAATGTCTCTTGATAATGGCTGGGAACAGCGCGACGAAATCAACCAAATATTCAAGGGCATAGGCGTAGTTACATTTTAGGGAAGTTTAAGTGTTGTTAAAACTGAAAATAGATACTGGATTAAAGTTGACATCAATACCTACTTTTGCTAGTGTATCTAATCACAGATTAAAACTAATTAGCGATAACAAAATTGGACCCATGCATTTTGTTTTAAGTTTCACTTAAACTTTTATATACGGGGTCACAACAAAATCACCACCAAGTCATTTATTTTCTCAAATAAAAACATATTCCTTTAAAATTTTAAGAAAATATAAAGTGCCATCATATGTCAATTTTAGATATAATAACATCTACCTATCGCTTTCGGTTTAACCGAAAGTGATGTGAATTGTGATATTTTAAATGTTTAATGTTTAACCCTGTATTTTTTAAGGTTCAAATTTTACAAGCCATTTCTGATATAAAACCTGTATATATCGTATACCTGTTTTTGTTGGTTTTTGAGAAAATGTTTATTGAAAATGTTCAAATGACCACACATTAGGCAGTTAGATGGGAAAACTAAAGGGTTTATACCCAAAAAATATTAAGTTTAGACAAAGGTCTTCAATTTTGGAGTCAGTTTCGCAGCACTGCCGGTAAAACCGGACGTATTATGACCTTAGCAGATAGAGTCTCCCAAAAAGAGTCGGTCGTTTTTACATTTTCAATTGCCATTTTCTTGCAAACAAATGGGATAGGTATAGGATATATCACATAATTTATATTAAAAATGGCTTGTAGATTTTTTAAAAAAATATACGGGATGTTTCATTTATCCAAAATATCAAAATTCACGCCATTTCCGATACCTGCAGTGAAGATACTATCTACAAGATCGATATATAATGGCCAAATATATTACCCTAAAATTTAAAATTCATATTTTTTTATTCAAGGTAATAAAAAGCTCGGTAGTGATTTCGTTGTCACCCGGTATTTGTGTGTGTTTTAAACTTTTGTTTTCTGTGATAAAAGCCTTTAATCCTTTCTGCTTTGTGTGTTTATCTAATAAACATATTAAAGATTTTCTTTAACGCAAGCAGACGTCAAAGTACAATCTAACTTACAGTAGGTAGGTAGGTAGGTAGGTTTAAAGTGAGTGGGTATAACACCCTTCCACCGCGACCGATCGGTCTATTGTGGCTCACACCCTTTTATATTTCTCCCACCAGGTCCAGACTCCTAATAAATCTGATGATCTTGTTGGGAGAGAGATCTTTCACCTCCCCCCACTAACCACAACAAGGTGTAATTGACTAGGATTGCGGTAACTTACAGTGTAGATAACTTTGATATACATTTAATTATTTCTTCCTCACCCAAAGTGTATTCCCTTGAAAGATTTAAAATATAATAAGAAAATTATACACGCAACAAAATACTAAGTATTTCTTTAATCATGTAGCAAAATACTTTTAAAATTTTTGATAATGTAGTTAAGATAATAATTTTTTTTTACAAATCGATTTATAAATCAAGTCAGAGTATAATATTTAAAAAAAAACAAATCCAAACAAAAAATTGAAATAGTTTTATTAGCTAAAATTAAAAGGTAAGTTTTTGATTTTTTTTTTGGTCGTAAAATTTGGAGAGAAAAGGAGTGATAATACATTTTCTTGTTAGATGTACGAGAGTAAAGGTCAATTTATAAACTTAACGTTCTCGTTACCGCTGCCGTTGATGTGTGCCGGTGCCGTTCGCAGTTCACTTGCTGTCCCGTCTGGGTCAAATTTTGCCAAGTTTAATTTTTTAGTCATTGGTCGTTCGCTGAGGTTCGTAATCGACCCACAAGATTGTTTCCTTACCGTTAATTTAGGCGTACGCTGGTAAGCCTAGTAAAATAAGGGCCAGGTTCCTACCCAAAAAACTCGAACTGAAATCTAAAATAAGACAAAGTTCTTTTTAACTGGGCTGTTTTTAATATATATATATATATATATATATATATATATATATATATATATATATATATATATATATATATATATATATATATATATATATATATATATATATATATATATATATATATATATAATAAAAAAAAGAGTAAATAATCTGCTAAGTCAAAAAAAGCTTGGTTTAATTTTAGATCTTAGTACTTTAAAAGGTAGAGCTTTTTGAATAGGAACTTAGCCTTTGTTTTACATATCCACGTGTTTTTGCTATGATGCAAATATTGGCAACATAAAGCATAATTAAAGTCAGTCAGTCAATATTTTTAAGCTTCATTTTTAGACGTTTAAATAAATTTCAATAAACATAAACCAAAGAGTACAATATCAACAAAAGTACAAATGATTCAGACAAGTGACTCTACTAAAACGCAAACATTGGATTTATATTAGGGTTGTAACGGAACTCCGCCCCCGCCTTCATTACTGCGGAACTTCCGCAAAAAATCGACCTCCGCCTCCGCATTCGCCACCGCAAAATTTATGCGGAGTTTTAACGGAGGTTTATTTACGATAACAAACGCCCCGCTGCGTGTTTGCGAGTGAAATGATCAAGATTTTGCTCAAGCTCTTGTTCGTCAAAATATAATTTGCCTTTCTCAATTTTGATTACTAGTTTATTTATGAAGGCGTACCATGTATATGTATGTATGTTATGTACCCATTTGAAATAAATATTTTTGTCTATATTAAATCATAAATTTCTATTTTTCTACTTCAAATTTCACCTCCGCCTCCGTTAACCTCCGCATCCGCGGAGGCGAACCTCTTCTCCTCCGCATCCGCCTCCGCTAAGAGGCCTTCGTTACAACCTTAGTTTATATATACAGGGTGTCCAAAAAAATCCCCGACCATTTGGAGGTAGACTCTGCGACCAAAAATAAGACAAAAATCACTTATGTCAAAATTTCGAAAAATGTCTCCTAACGAAATTATGGCCATCTTGAATAGTGAAATAAAGCAATTTTCGAAAATCAAATTACATGTTTAGATTTAAATCATTTATTAACTAAACCCATAATAAAATAAAAACATTTAAATTTACAAAGGCAAGTGATCGAAATGCTCACGATTTTGTTCAATGCATGCGTGCGAATTAAATTATTTTCTACACAGCTTATTGTTCGGTTTTTAATTTGTGCTAAAGCTCCATAAATGCAAACAATAACATCATCTCCACCATTGGAAAAACCGTATTTTTCAGATAACCCCAAAGCCATAAGTCTATTGGGTTAATATCCGGGCACCTAGGAGTGACTATGACATTCAAAATTTACTATTTTGTCATTATCAAGGATAACTAGATTTAAATTAATAATTTCAAGTAATTTTCATAAAGAGAAATTTTTCGAAACTTTGACATAAGTGATTTTCGTCATATTTTTGGTCGTAGAGTGTACCCCTAAGTGGTGGGGATTTTTTTTAAAACACCCTAAGAGCAACGCCAACGTAACTTCAAGTTTATATTTATAAACTTGACGTTAATAACGTCAAGTTTTTACTGGCAATTTTACCAGTAAGAACAATCATATTGCATAAAAAATAAACAGGCCCTAATTAGCTATATAGTTAGGAACACTTATTAAAAAAAACCTAAATAGCCAATTATTTTACTTAGGTAAAAAAAACCTAAAATAATATTTACGACTCGCTTTTAAAATAGCAGGTAAACAAATCCTTTAAACGCCTTATTGTCCCACCCCTGTTCTTCTTAGGGTTCAGGGTTAACGACCCTAGGCTAATCTTGGATGCGTTGAATTCACTGTGTCTAAATTACACATTATACAAATATTTAAGTATGTTAGCTATTTTCGTGCTTTACTATGATAACAACCAGTGTGAAATTTGGACAAGAACTTAAATTCAAGTTTAATAGGTTGAAAATAATTTAAAATTAGTAAATAGATTTGTTATGTGGCAGTTAAGAAAATTCCTAATTATTTTTAACCCTTTCTGAACTACTTCTTTATTATATTTATTTAAGATAAATTAAGTAGGTACTGACACATTTTACAAAAAAGTTTTTCATGGTTGGGTAACTGGGGTTGCCAACTGTCCTCCTTTAAACCAAAATGACTTTCCTACTCCGCAGCTACTGCGGAGGACGTAATTTGTCCTCCTTTTCTCCACAATGTTATAAAATCGTAATCTCAGCATTATCTCTAAAAAACATTTAGTGGCGGGATGAAAGAAATAAAGCTTTGTTAGGTTAGAATGAATTAAATCTAAACTGCTTGTCTTTGCTAATTCAGAGAAAAGCTGCTTAGAGTTTTATCGGGCAAGTAAAGGCAAGGAACGACTTCTGGATGCAGCTAAGAACCCAAAAAAATATAAATAAAAGTAATTTTTTTAAATATTAAAATGCTATTTTTTCTATCCAAGAATACATTTTCTGCCAATTCCTAGAAAATATTTTAAGAATGTTGTTTTCGTGTTATAATTTTAAGTTTTTTTTTAAATTTTTGTGAAATTCTAAAAAACCCTTTTACTCAAGTTTTTTTTTTTTCGTTTTATAAGTTTAAATTATTATTTTTTCTAGCAAAGAGTATATTATTTTAGTTCTGTTAATTTATAGAAAACACTTTTAAGTCTCTTCTTTTATTCTATTGTTTTATTTTGCTCAGTGTTTAGGTTATTAAAATAATAAAAAAAGGTGTGTACGTTTTCTACATAATAAATTTTATTTTTTTACTTTCAAAAAAAGACAAATTTGTAATTGTCAAAAATATTTTAAAAATAAATAATTGAACTACTAAAATTAGCAACAAGGGCAATTTATAAAATTGAAAACATACAAAATTTATTACATTACATTAGGCATTATTTTTAAATGCCGAACGATTAAAATTGTTATGGTAAAATATAATTTTCAAAAAACGTAAAGCGCCAAAAACATTTTTATGTGACCTCTTTTAGCTCTATGATGAGCTGGCAACTCTATGGGTAACATTGAGATATTTTCAATAAAATTACATTTAAAAAAATTTTAGTGGAAAAGTTCTTTCTTCTTTAGTAGTATGATCCTAAACAAACTATAAAAGTAGTCGTACGAACCAGTTAATTATCTTTGAGAATTTTAGCCTATTTTACCTAAACTTTGATTTAAGTTAAAAGCATGTTGATATTTAAACATCAATGTTTTAAGACTGTAAACACTTGTTTGGAATGGGTGCCCGATTAGATTTAATAAAATGTATTTCATAAACCTCAACATACTGAGCAAAAGTACGTCCCAGGCGCCCAAGTTTCTCTTACAAGCAATTTTCGGGATAATATATAATGTGTAATTCAATTATACTTTTAAAAGGTTAATATTTTAGATTTTAAGCAACCTCTAAAAACCAAAAAAAATGTGTTAAAAGAAAAAAATCCACTCTGCTTAAACATATCTATGCTTGAAAGGTAAAAGGGCCTTGGTAACAATTGTTTACGACAAATAACCTAGGTTTTAGCTCTCTATATTAAAATTTGTGTAGATTAAATCACCCATATAAGTATAACCAGAACACTAATTTAGAAATACTTTATTTTATTTTAACAATGAAAAATACTCTGCTTTATACCTTGTATTTTTTTTATATCAAATTCCAAGACGTTCATTGCACAGTGAATCGAGCAGTAATATTTCCACTTATAGTCTTCCCAGTGGTTAAACTATTTCCGGACATTTTTTTGAAGAAACGCGCTTTTTAAAAATTTTCTAGAAAATGCGTTACGGGGGAAAAAACCACCCCAACCAATCCTTATGAAAAAATGGGTTTCGGCCATTTTATTCTTAAGGATTTAGAGAATTAAGATATTCCAAACCAAGTTGTGGAAAGTTTGAAATGTGCTCCTGATTTGGTGGGACCTACCTACAACGTAGCTGTTTCAGGAGTTTCTTGGTGTTTAGCATTTGCCCCATTTCTGGCAATTGGTGGAAAATACCAGTTAACATTTCCATAAGCAGTTCATTTTTAATTTGAACTGCATTTGTAGCAGTGTTTTTTTTAACCTTAAATGCCTACATTTCTCCAATTATTGGGTGCTAGGTACTTATTTTTTATGTTTTCATTACACTAACTTTATAGGTCCATTTTAATTGTGAGAAAATAACACAGAAAGCTTGTGTTGTGGGTATAATTTTTTACTAACTTGTGGAATACATGACTCTGACGGTCATGTGTATATATATACATACATATATATATATATATATATATATATATATATATATATATATATATATATATATATATATATATATATATATATATATATATATATATATATATATATATATATATATATATTTATATATATATATATATATATATATATATATATATTTGTCACTAACCCTAATTTTGAATTACCCTCTTAGTAACTTAAATATACTGAATATAAAAAAAGGCTTTTCAATACTTTATTAATTTTTAGGCCGTTACAAAGGGCTTACCTAAATAGTTCGTTGCAAAATGTAATTAATTAAAAATTAAATTTGCACATCCTGTAGAATTGTCTTAAATAATTAAACCTAAGAAAGTTATTATGGGGTTAAAAGTGCAATAAAATTATGTAACATAAAGTGTTGATTGTGATTTTTTTTTGTTTTAATCATCTTAAATCTGCTCGTATTGGCACACTTTTTCTGGTGTTTGATTTCATTCAGGTTGATCTAAAATTTATTTTAAGTAAAGTAATATAATGTGATATTTAATATTTTCCAGTGGCGTATCCTTAGGCAGCTCTAACTAAAAATATGACTGGTTAGGAATTGTGGAAATATTATCAGTAGGGATAGGACTCTAACAAACTACGATCCCAAAAAATTTTACCGATGCCGGTTTTCATGCGAAATCATTTTTGTTTGTATTCAGTTTTTTAAGAACCCACGTATGAAGAAGGTGCTGTGCACTTAAACAATTGTTACACTTTAAATAAATCTAGTGAAAATCAAAACATACATCAGTGTTTTTCGTAATCACCAATAATTTGCCCTCCACGTCCTAGATTAAATATGACAGATTAAAGCTATTTGTAACCGTAATACCATAAAAGGATTAACAAAGTTGTCACTATTTAAGTATAAGTACCCCTAATTGTACAAAACAACCCGATAATAAATTAAAAAGCACTCGCTTTGACGCTGAACAGCCTCATTCTCTTCTCTAATCGACTGAGAACACTAAAGTGTTTTAAATGCAAGCAGATTACCATTACAAAGGGCTTATTGTAAGCTGTAACGCCCCTTTTAAACTGCTGAATAATAATATTTGCGAACACACCAGGGGGTGTTTTGTACCTTTGCAACTGGTGGTTTTGGCGGATTAACATTATCCTTGCTTCCGTTACGCAGGGTGGGTGTAAGAAAATTTTAAAATCTAAAATACTGACACAGGGCCCATAACTTATAAGATATAGAACAGCTGAAAATGCTAAATCATCCATTAAGTCACACAAGTTTTTAGAATGTTATTTATAAAAAAAAACTTTTCCAAAAAAGCTTTAAAAAACATTTTTTGTTTTTTTGGTAGGGTTTTTTATTTTTTTATAAATAATCAAATATTGTAAAATATATTTAAAAGAATTTTATGATTTTTCTTTTTTGTCAAAGTTTAAAATTATTATAAAAAAGGATTAATTTTTTAAAACTTTATGGTGTGACCTTTTAAGTATTATAAGAAAGGCTTACCAAAGAAAAATTTTCGAAATTATATAAGCATTTTTTTTTTAATGTACAGGGTTCCCCATAATATAGTCAGTAAGTTTTTTTATATTATTATCTTCAATGACCTTTGGGATTTGAATTAACATTTTTTTTAATCGAGTGGGCACCTGTCTCAAAACTGGGAAAAATTGATATTCGTAAAAGGTCAATTTTCTAATAAAGCATCATTAGGATTGAACACATAATTTAATGTTTAGTTTTAATTATTATGGATTATTCAGTTCAACAACGAGTTTTTTGCGTGAAAACATAAACAGTAACTTAAGTGAAGAAGATGAAGCGACAGTACATACCGCTAAAAACTCTAAAAGAGTTCTGCGAGAAGTGTTTAATGCCAATATATTTCACTATTTGGAGATTTAAATTGGCTTTTAAGGTCCCCTAACTTAACTGCACCAGGCTTTTTTTTCTGTGGGATTATTTAAAGTTAAATTAAAAAATAAATATAATTAAATTTTTTAACTGGTAAAACATCCAAAAGTCCGAATTCCTGAAGAGGTCCGTTGAATAAATCAGGCTTTCCTTCATCGTGTCATGAATCATTTCTTGTCAAATGTTGAAAAGTGCATTAAAGTGGCACTTACTTAAAAGACGCAATTTTTAAAAGTTTGGATAAGTCGTATGTTATAGTAAATCCCAAAGAGTAAATTATAATTAGGTGTAATAAAAGGTTAGTTTTATTAGGGTTTAACAATTTTACTGAGCAATTAAAATGGGTAGTCTATTGTGGGAAACCCTGTACAATAAGGACGAATTTTGTTAATTGACAATTGTCCAACTTGTTACAAGCATAAGTGTTCTGAATACATCATAATTTTTTAAAATTTTTAGTGTTAGTGTGATGTACTCGGTTTTGACGCCGAGCGCGCAACCAAGAAGGTCGCGCGAAGGACCATTTTATTAAAATTATAAATAATGGAGATAGAACTCCGAGAGTGTAAACTTTTCAACGAAATTTTCTTTCTTTTTGCAATTTTCGCTATCTTTTTTTGTTTTTGAGTTATCATAAAATCGAAATGGCTTTTTTATTTTATTTTTCAAACAATTGCAATTTTTATTGACAAAAAAATCCTCAAAACGCCTTTCTCAGATTGGAATTCCGCGACGAATGAGCTATCGCTCATATTTTTCGAAGGCTTCTAACTATTTTTCACAGGAAATACACTTCTCGCCTAGACAGTAGATTTACAGTGTATAACAAATTTGTTAAAAGATAAATGGCATGCTCAAAAAATTGTCTTTATTGTTGTTATTAGAAGTAAAAAAAATACTTCTATTTAATGGGCCAGGTGAATAAAAGGAAACAAATACTTTTACTATAGTAGCATTCTTGTTTGATCTTTTAATATTACATAAGTCTATTTCAAAAAAACTCAAGTATGAGTATTTACTTACTTTTATTCACTTGGCCCAATATCCTATGAAAAAGTTCCACATGGACCTTCTTTATAGATTTTTGACTCCAAGTTCACTTATAATATTATTTTTAAAAACCCCTTTTAAAAGCCTAAGGGTTACTTGAATATTTTTAAGTAAAAGTGGTACTATGAAAGGAACCGTTTAATATTTTTTTTAAATGGTTTGTCACAGCAACTGGTTGAGAAAATGGCATTTTAAAAGTAGCATTGGTTCATGAGGACCTTTCCTATATTATTACTAAATTGTCATAATATTTGGGTCCCACGCAAAAAAATTACCCAATTTTTGGCTAATTTTTTACCTTTTCTTTCTGCGAGTTCTAATTTCCTATTTTTTCCTAGTTTTCCAGATATTCCTGATCGCTACCCGTACTTACATTAGGTAAAATCTATAGTGTGGAGAATAGCCAAATAGTATTTTTTATTTTAATTAATATTTCCATAAAAGAACCCGTTTTTTAAAATGCTATGTGCCAGAATTTCGGGGTAAGTATAGTCCAGTAAATGAAGGGACAAAGCTGTCAATAAATCTGTACAGTTTTCCCTTGTAGCGCAATTTTTGGGTCTTTGGGGATGCTTTCGAGCGAAAATTTTTTTATCAACATTAACAGGTGGGAAAGGACTGAAAATGGTCCCAGAATTGGAGAATTTTTGTTTAAACAAAAATAAAGATCGCCTTGCAATCGACAAAAATGGTTCTTATAATTTTTTAAAAAAATCGATAGTTTTCAAGATAACTGGACCCAAAAGTCCCCTCATTTCAGCTGCCGCTCTAACGCTAGAATGCCGCTGTCTTCATGGATTCACTTATAAGCGGGCGGACGAATTGTTCCATTACTCGGACCATAATTTACATTTTTTAATCATTCAAAGTTCATCGGAATGAAAAAACCCGTACTTATCATTGCATATGAGTTTGGGTCCATTCCGATTTTTCTAGAATATTAAAAAAAAAGCGGTCAAATTTTTTTTTAATATTTTGAAAGTATCTCATTAATTTATTGATATTTTTTGAAAAAATGGTTTGCTATTAACATTTCTTTTTTTATAATGAGACCTTAGCAAGTGTTCAATAATCCCAGAAAATTTCCTTCACCATCTTTCTTGCGTTTTGATAAAAAATTGTTCTGCCGATCTGCATTTTTTAGCCGTTTCCGGAGTTCTAGAAAATCTGTAGAATAAACGCGAATCAAAAACTCATTATCTATTGAAATGCTTTTTAATGCACATCATTTTAAAGCTTAGAGCGTATTGTTTCTAAACGTATTTTTTTCTTTTTAATAAAGTCCAATAATTTTTCAAAAATAAGGGAAATTTATCATACTAGTGACTCACGGACTCACAACTAACCACATCTATCTAGTGTGGAATGTTGATTGTTTTTCGACGGCCGTTTTTGAGAAAAATATTGGTGTTGCGAAAAAAATGGTATAAGGACCATTTTTGTAGATTTCGAGGTGATTTTCATTTTTTGTCTGAACAAAATTTCAATAATATTTTAGATATTGGGGAAACTCTTTTTGGGACTTTGGGTGCATTTTGCGGGTTCCCACGTCGTAATCAATAAACGCGCTCAAAAGCTGCGCTAAACCTAAAATTTCCACAAATGAAAACGTACAGTTATTTAAACCAGGTCTTGAGTTACTGGACTAGTATGAGGATCTCAAAAACTGCAAACTATAAATACAACATCGGTTAAAAAAAGTAAACAGCTGCTTTTCTTTTCTGGCTACGCAAGTCTAAAAATGTCGTCAAAAAAACATTTTTTTTTAGCTATTTTAAAGAGTATCTAAAATATTTTAAGCACCATAATACTGGGCTCGAAATTTTAAAATTTTGCCCCCAGTAAATATTTTCTCAACAAAACAAAATTACGTAAAAAAAATTCTTACGTGCATTACAAAGAAAAAAAATGCTGTGTTTTTTACACAGGGTTTTTCTTAATTATTCTCAATAATTTAAGAAGAAAATAAAAATATTTTTGTGTCATTACCTTTACTAGAAAGAAACCCTCCGGCCATCCCTGGGTTTGCCTTCTGTTTTGGCAAATTTGTTTTGGTTTGCGGCTTTTATGGCATGCTATCAATGACTGCCTGTAAATGGGGCATTCTTAAAAGGTATTGCAGTTGTAAAATTGCGGGGGTTCTTTATACTTTTACCAGTTGGCAAGTACAATAATAGTAAAATGTCTGGCAAAGGTATTAATTTGGCAACCCTTTCGTTTCTTGCTGGTAAAAAATACGAAAGGGTTATTGCATCTTGTTGCCAATAAATGCGTATTTTTTTGGGTTTTTTATGGTTATTGCAGAAACAAATTCGAAGAAATAAGAATGCAATTCTTGCCTTTAAAGGGCATTTTATGGCGTTGAGGTTTTTTTTATATATACGGTCAATAAAGAAAGGGTTGGTATTTTAAAAAAGGTTAAATACACCAAGGAAGTACAATTATAGTTTCTGTTATAAGTTTATAAGAAATGAAGATACCCAAGAAGGTATTTGCTTTTTACCACTTTAAACTATTTTATTAGCTTCCTTGAAATAATTTAAGCAATATTGCATTTTACAAAAAAAAAAGTAAGCACTGAAGCTGCGGGAAACAATTACAAATTTATATTTCAGTTTTGACAGCATACCTAAAATGTCATACTTGTGACTATATCATCTTTCTTGTAACACTTTAATACACAACGTGGTAACACAAAAGACTTTTTATATTATATTTAACAAAATAGTAATAGTTTTTTGAAGGTAATGCTCAGTGGGTGAAACTTTAAAAAGAAATATTAACTTATTAGAGGGAAAAATGACAAAACATAACTTTAGAATAAAACAATAAAGGCTGGTTCATGCAGACAAATTTAAATTTAGTTTAAGTTTAATTTATATGTAGTGTAAGATTATTGCACATCAATATATAGGCGCGTTTATACACACTTTAAGAAAATTTTAACTTTAACTTTTTTTAAGAGGTTCGCCACTTGATTTCTTCTTAAAGTTAAATTAAATAATAATAAAAATGAGCATGCGCGAGCAGTGTAACCAAACTTAAAATTCGCCTAGAACGAGCTGTCAACTTTAACCTTCAACCCGATTTACGTAACAGAATACGGATATTCTTACTAATTATTTTATTTATTAAATTTTAACAAAGCAAGCACAAAACAGTCAAAACCTTGTCAAAACATAAAAAATGGTTTAATAATTAATACCAACCCAACGAAATTTTAGTGTCTCTTCGCTTGCGTAAGGTAAATGTAAATATTCTCTATAATTGGTCCAGAAATTCTTAAAGTCAAAATAAATTTAAATAAAAGTTAAATCAGATTTAAAGTTGTCTTCATAAACCAGTCTTTACAAAACCGAAATTTGATTGAAAAAAATAACATAAAAAATATATTAGTCATTAATATACATTTTCAGAACGAAATTTTTTCGAATTAAACAGCGGCGGAAGATATATTTCTTAAGAATAATGGAGATTTTGACCGGTCAACAGCTTCATAAGGCGATGTGCAAGATATCTATAGATTTATATTAATTTTAACACTGATTAGTTGTACAATTTCAAACAATATTTATATTGCTTCACTATTTCTTTCATATCCCTAATGTATATTCTTTTTTAACGCTTGCTTTGTTAACATGACAACATTGCAGATCACTTCCACTGTCTTGCGTTTACTACTTTATTAATGTTGTAAAGGCACTTTTTTAGTTCACCTTTTTTGAAGAAGTTTTCATTTCTATGTTCTAGTTTATTCTGCCAATAATATAAACTAAACGTTGACTTTTTCATTTGTGGAATTATGCGTTATAAACATGTTTAATACTCTTGTTCTTTTATGCGTTTGGCTAATAGCCAGGAAACTGCACCTATATAAAATTTATTACATTCGCAAGGACTTAAAAATAACATTCTCGAAATTTTCGTTTATAATATATGGTCCTATTTTTGTTATTTGAGATCCACTTGGATTTTGTGTTTTAAAGACGGTACAAATGTAAAATTTATTATCCATTCGTTAAATTTATATTCATTATCAGAAAAATTAAATAAATAGGTAATATTGTCATTTAAACACGAAACACTACTGAATTGAAAATAACGAAACTATGTAACATAAACAAAAATACAAAAAATTTTATTAATAAAAGTCCTTGCAAATGCAATAAATTTTCTACAGTAAAACCAAACCAAACACCAAAAAGACAAAATTCGATTTATTAGAAAAAACCTTAAAATAAATTTACCCAGCACACTTTTTATTTCTGAAAATATTAAATGTAACCATCACAACAAGTTAAATTTTATTTGTGACATTGTCATTAATAAAACAAATCTTTCAGAATATACCTTTAAAAGTCAAATTTAAATAATTATTATTTTAATAATAATTGATAAATTTTTTCATAACCTGCAGCTCATAAAAGTGGTAAGGGTTTTGTCTTCGAAACGTTAACAATTTGTGTACAAAATTTCATGAGTCTGAGTATGCTATATTTGGGGCTTTGAACCAAATCCCACCTCTTCTCGTCAGATCAGCGAAGTTAAGCAAAGTCGGGCGCCCTTAGTAGTCTAATGTGTGAGCATGGACGGCAACGACATAGTGGTGTGGATTCTACCTTAAACTGCACGTCAAAATGACATTACCCAGAAGTTTATAAGGAGTTCAGAGGTAATAGACTGTCAGCACATCAATAAGGAATATTGACTAAGCGCCGATCATTTATTGATAGTTTTTACAGGTTGACTGCGGTTAATTAAATAAAAAATAGTCCTTTAAAGTGCAAAAGCGGACACCCTGGAACAATTATACTCAGAATCTATTTTAATCGAACCTTTCAAAAATTTTAATTTAGCATACTACGTACGATTGTTCCAAAACTACTATTTTTTTTAACAAAAGCCACATTCGATCTTGGCCCTTAGGAAGACAGACAGACAGACAGACTACACGTTACCGATAATTTATTGCTATATTTTATTTTCATCAAGTTTCGTTTGGTTTAGATGTCATTTTGAGTATTTATTGTTTCAAGATGGCGTTTTTTTGAATTTTTTAGGTCTATTTTCTACTTCTAACCAGAAGTAACCATAGTCCCCCTGTAAAACTTATAAATAAATAATCAGCGTATAGTCAATATTCACTATTTAAAAGAGCATATAGTGGTACGATTGGTCCTTATTTTCTACGGTGGGCTAACAGTCTGTAGTAGTAACCTTCGATCCTGTAGTGTGACTTGTGTTTGACAGAAAGAGGACTGCAGTACTTCCATTAATACTATAAACTTGTGTGTTGTAAGCTGGAACCAAGTAACTTCATAGACCAAAGATAATTAACCTGCTGCTTTACTTGGGGACCAAGTTTCTACCCAAAAATTACTCTTATGCTTCTTATAATTAAGAATACAATGCCAAACACTCATAAGATTAATATATTATTAAATTTATTGGAGATTCTTGTGTATTATAGAATAAAAAATAACGAATATTAATAACACCAGAATGCAGGTATGTATTCGTCAAAATTTTATATTTTATAGTATACATCGAGGGTGGCCAACGGGTCGATTGTGATCGACCGGCTATTAGACTGTAGTCGATCGCTACAAGGCTAATAATAATATTTCAAAACAATTAAGAAGTTGGGGGTTTTTATTAGTTATCTGTATAATAATTCCAATGATCATAGTGACATCTATCTAATTTCTAAAAATTTTTGTGGATACGTTTAAAATGGATCACATGATATTTTGAAAAGAAATTGTTACTCTGCGCTGCGTTCTTTTTTTTATCTTGGGACATTCCACGAAGGCTGATGCCTAAGTACTAACGTACCGTGGGTATCTTCAGTGTGGTGAGAGGGAGTTTGTTCACACGGCACTTAAATTTTTGGAGATTGGGAGGAGAAGGAAAAACTTCTGCAGGCAGCAGGTTCCATAGTCTTGACACTCTAGGAATAAAGGAACGAAGAAAGCGGGAAGTTCGGGCCTCTCTAACTGAACTGTAAAAGGATGCATAAAGTTGCACTACGTGTTGCTCTGTTGGGAGCTGCCAGAAAAGGAATAATACTGGCCAATTCCTCTGAGCAGAAGCCGTGAAAATACCTATAGAAGAGCGACAGATCCCCTACAGCTCGACGATGGGCAAGAAGAGGAAGCCTTTCTGTGATCGTTGGATCATTAATAAGACGAACAGCTCTTTTTTGAATGGAGTCCAGAATGCTAAGTGTTGTAGGGGACGCCATTCCCCAGACATGAGAACAATATTCCAAAGAGGGTCTGATTTGGGATCCACACAGAGTGTACAGATTGGAAGAAGAGATATATTTTCTGGCTAGAAAGAGAAATCCAATCTTTTTTGAGGCTGCCGAAGCTATGGATGTAATATGTTTATGCCAGTTGAGGTTATTCTCAAAAGTAACGCCGACTAGATGAAACGACTCTTTGTACTGCAGAACTTGGCCGCTCATATGTAAGGGGTGGACATTCGCAGACTTTTTTCGCGACAGCGAACATGACTGTGTTTTTAAGGTATTAAACTGAACACGATTTTTGGCGCCCCAATCCAAGATAAGTTTGAGGTCTTGTGAAAGAGATATCTGCATTGACCTGCGCTTGTTTTCAAAATCAGAATTACACGGTGGCTTAAGAAATTGAATACTGGAGTGGAGGGTACTATCGTCAGCAAAACTATGAATGGGATTGATTGTGGAAAAGAGAAGATCGTTAATGTGTAGAAGAAACAGCGTGGGTGCCAGCACTGAGCCCTGGGGCACCCCAGCATTAATTTGGTAGAAGCTGGAGGAATGACCATCTACACTAACTGATATACGTCGATTCGAAAGGAAACTGGAAAGCCAAGAGCAAAGCTTAGGTGGAAGACCGTAAGAAGGAAGTTTGTTAAGAAGCCCATCATGCCAGACCTGATCGAAAGCTTTGGATATGTCAAGAGCAACGATCTGGGATTCACCAGAACTCAAGGGACTTGTTCCAGTTGTGTGAGACAAAGGAAGAAGATCAGCTGGGATCTACTGTGACGGAATCCATATTGTTTATCATGTAAGATCTTATGTTTTCCAGATACTTTAAGATTTGGGGATTAATGAATTTTTCCATTACTTTGCAAACAGCTGAAAGAAGAGATATAGGTCTATAGTTAGAAGGGAGAGTTTTGGACCCTTTTTTTGGGGACAGGTTGCACACGTGCAGCTTTCCAACTCTCCGGGGAAAACCCGTCGTAAGAGATTCGAAAGAGGCGAGTTAAGACGGGTGCAAGCTCGGAGCACATTTTTTAAGACGATTGCTGGTATGCCATCCAGCCCAGACGATTTTTTAGTATTAAGAGAAGAAAGAATACGCTTGATCTGTTTGACTTTAAAAATTATATCGGACATTTTATGAGAAACAGGGACAACTGTTGGAAGAGGAAGATTAATAGGAGGATCAGTAGAATTGGCAGCAAATTGTTTGGCAAATAGTTCGGCTTTTCCTTGGGGTAGAGACAATTCATCTTCAGAGATTAGGGTGGAAAAGAATTTGTGCAAAAGTTCTGACTAATATTTTTGGCAAAGGACCAAAAGCTTTAATCCATTTTGAGCAAAGAACTTTATCTTTTATTCGATTGTTAAAACGGTCTTTTGCTTTGAGATGGTCTGATTATACAGATTTCTTGCTTCGATGCTAGCCTGTCGATTTTCAGGACTGGGATTTTGAAGAAACTTTTTGTGGGCTGAAGTTTTAAAAGTCTGGTTTGTCTGAGATTTGAAACCACGGTTTGTAAACCATGGTCAGAGCGACCAAGGGCAGTTATGATGCTTGATAGAGTTCGGGGGTGGAAGTAAGAAAGAGATCTAGGGGGTTAGAGTTATGGGTGGGAACCCTAGGAAAGTAGGTAGGTTCCATAATTAGATTGGTGAGCGAGTTGCTGATTGCGAAATTTTCTGCTGCTCTGCCTTGTGTATCAGTTTTTGTGGAGCCTAGCCAATCCTTATTATGAACATTAACATCTTAAAGCAAGGTCACCATTTGGTATATATTTCTGGGCATTAGTATCCAACGAAAAATATCCAAATTTAAAGAAATGTGTTGAACAATTGCATTTGGGTTTTGGTTCAATACATCTATGTGAACCAGCATTTTCCTACTTAAAACAAAAAACAGTAGATCTTGGGTCTAATTAAGTCGGCCATCCCTGGTATACACTAATTAAATGTAGGTATTGAGAAGATCGCGGATTATATACGATACTATTAATTTGAAAGAATAGCGATACGACATAAAATTATTATTTTCCAATGGAACACCTTATTTATTATTTATTTTTGAAAGCGTCTTAATTTTTTTAATAGAAAGGATCTCATATTTATTTTTATTAACAAAAGAACTTATTTATTAATATAAGAAATTTGCAATTTAAATTAGAAAATAGAAAAAGTAACAATTAATACATGTAATGCCAGAACACAAAAAGTCAATGTTTTGTCAAGGTCTAGCGTTTACTAATAATTTTAATGCATATTGGAAAACGTGGAAGATATCAATAAATTAATTTTGCTTTTAAAAACAATAAATAAGGTATTTTTAAAGTATTCTTTCACACTCCATAAGAAAAAATACACAAGAATTCACAATCAACCATGTTTAAAAAATAACTTTTTACACTGTGAAATTAACTAGTGATGGAAAATTTCCGGAAGTATATATTTGGAAATATTTTGGAAAATATATCAGAAAACTTTGAAAATATATGAAAATATTGCTAACTTTTTTTGCTTTTATACGATAGCAAATTTCGATTTTAAATCGGGTTATTTATAAATAAGTGAAATTGTCAACCAAAAGTTAAAATGCAAAATATATTAATATAAATAAAAATTTAAGTATTAAAGGTACAAACAAAACAACGAAATTTCTAAAAAACGTTATTACACACGACCACGAGACACAAGTTGTGCAACTTGATCAAGAGGCCATATCTTCATCGATGTCATGCACACCTTGAATATTGTATTTAGCATCAATGCCGTCTTCATGGAAGTGTAATTGAACTTATTCTAAAGTAAGCAATAGCCAACAAGCAATAATCGGTAAATCTCAGAGATCGAGATTTTATTGTTTGTAATCGTAATAATATACGTACTTTTTCGGAAATTATTTTTTAGGGTGAAGTTTGTACTGCACAAAAGTATAAGAAATATATAGAAATCTTTGTTTGATGGTTTAAAAAGCAATTTTATTTATTTTTTTTCTGTCAATAAAAATTGCAATTGTTATTAACAAAAAACGAAAAAAATGAAAAACCATTTTGATTTTTGATGATAACTTAAAAACCATAAGAGATAGCGGAAATTGCAAAAAAGATCCTTGAAGAGAAGGTAATTTTCGGTAACAAAGTCCCAACTTCCGAAGTTCTATCTTCATTATTTATTATCTTAATTTAACGCTGAAAATGGGCCTTCGCGCGACATTATTGGTTGCGCGCTCGGCGTCAAAACCGTATACATCACAGTAAATAATTATTAAATTTAATTTAATTTAAATTAAATATTAATTAAAAATTTAAAAATAAAATGGTATATTTAGGACACTTCAAGAGATTTACTTCTGTCAAAAATTTACCTTAAAGTTAATTATTTAACAAGGTAGACAATTGTTAATTAACAAAATTGTTTCGAACTTTCGTCTTCATTGTATATTAAAAACAAATGTTTAAATAATTGTTAAAAATTTTTTTTCCCCCCTTCTTATATCATACCAAAAGACCCGCCATAAAAGTTAAAAAAATTTTAACTTTTTTTTTAATAATTTTTTTTTTTCCCTTTTTTTTTTTTTTTTCAAGTTACAAAATTATTATAAACAAAAAATTAAAAAAACTTTTTGGCGTTTTTTTTAAATTTATATAAGAAGGGCTTTACAAAAAAATGCAAAATTTTTTGTTTTTTTTAAGCTGGGAAAAAAGTTCGAAAATTTTTTTTTTACAATTTCAAAAATTTTAAAAAAACCCTTTGTTTTTTCAAAGGGAAAAAAATTTTTAAAATTTTGAATCCCCCCCTTATTTTTAAAAATTTTTTTAATTTTTAACCAAAAAAATATTTAGTGTGATGTACTCGGTTTTGACGCAGCGCGCAACCAAGAAAGAGGAGAGATCCATTTTCAGCGTTAAATTAAAATTATAAATAATGGAGGAAGAACTTCGGGAGTTAAGATTTTTTTTATCAGAAATTTTCTCCTTTTCGGATCTTTTTGAATTTCCATTATCTCAGGGTTTTTTGAGTTATCCCCAAAAATCGAAAAGACTTTTATTTTTTTTCGTTTTTTTTTAAATCTTGCAATTTTTATTGGCAAAAAAAAAACCTAAAACGACTTTCTCGATCTGACCCAGGAAACCCTTTTGACTAGATACGGTGCTTCGCACCTTAAATATAAGTTGAATGTGTTTAAATTACTAAATCAACCATCATGTTTAAAAACGGAACTTTTTACCCTGTGTATCTGTAAAAATGTCCTTTTCATGTAATAGATCAGGTAGGTCAACAACACTAAAAGCTCAGACAGTCAACTATTTTACGTGCATTTTTGGCAGATATCACTTTTATCTTGTGTTTATCATTCGAGCAAGAAATTCTCGTTTAGGTTTGTTTGCTTAGACTCCACGAAAAATAATGTGTGCAAACATCGAATATTTCAGTTACATATTTGGGTACCTGATGCATATGGGTTCTATTTCAGTTTGTGTTTGTAGAAAATTATCATATTTTTGTTTTGAAAAATAATACGGACGTAAAAAAATTAAACGAATAAACGAAAAATATGATGCAATATTTTGTATATAAAAAAAGGGCTAGTTAAAGTAGTTATAGAAGACACAAAGCTTTTATTTATTTTGTCTTTCTAACTATGGTACTTGCCGTGTTAAAAAATCGCGTTCTGTCAGACAAACGAAGTTAAGCAACGCTTGGTACAGTCAGTTACTAGAAGGGTGAATGCCGTAGTTGTAAGTAGCTCCACAATAAATTATAGGTCCCGTCAGGATGACATTAACCAGACGTTAATGGGGATTTGTACAGAAACAGTACTACAAAACAGTGTGTTATACATCTAGAAGCCACCCACAGTAGCTAGTACCAAATGACATATGTATGTGGTAGATATACATATATATATATATATAATATATATTATATATATATATATATATATATATATATATATATATATATATATTTTTTTTTTTTTTCACTTTAAAAACAAAGCATATAAGGACCAAGAATTTGCTACTGTAAAAAGCCTTTTATATGCATTATGACACAATTTAGAACACTAAAAAGAGATTTGATTGAAAGAAGGTCATCATTTTTTAATACTTGCAGTAATACTTTTTTTGCAAACATAATTATTTAAATTATCTGATTAGGATTTTGTTTTTTTTATTATTATTAATTACTTTATTATATATTATATATTTGTATTTTTATAAAACATTGTGCTTTTAAGCTGTATACTAATCCCTTTAACAAATAATTTTATTTATGGCTAGTAAAAAGCGTTATATTCATTTTAAATGTGTATCCAAAATTTGTTTTTTTTCTGTACTGTTTCTATCAAATTTAAAATAAAATTTAAATATTATATCCTGTTTTTCTGAATTTGAATGAACCATTTCTACTAAAAATCTGTACTGAGCTTTTCTTTTTACAAAAAACAAAACTATTCGCCAAAATCAAGGCCAACTAAGAATATATTTATTTGTTTTTAAAATTAAGGGTTTTAGCGTTAATTTAAAAATGAATTTTCAACGAAAAAGGGAATTTTTTTCCCCGTAAAAAACTAATATCCCCATAAGGTAAATAAAATTAAAAGGGGCCGAGTGACAAACGTTTATGTAAAACGGAAAAAACCCAGATGGGACAAAGTAGCAACGTAAATTTTTAAATCATTTTAAAATTTGTTTTAAGATGGTGCCACGAAAGAAATAAAAACAATTTTCAAAAATTCCGGTTTTTCTCAGATATCTCCGAAAATACTTGAGTTTTTTTCTTGAACGGCATATTGTTAGTCACATAAAAGCGCAACTTATCTTTATGCCTGTGTTTTTTTAAATTTTTTTTTTTTTTTTAAATATTAAAGTTTCCTTTTTTTAAAATTTTTTTTAAAAGTATATATTTTTTTTTTGGGGTTTATTTAAGTTTTTCCCCAATATTTTTTTTTTTTTATAAAAGGGGAAAATTTTGACCATCTTTAATTCATGATAAAGGTTTCAAAAAAACTATAAATGGTTAGTCCTGACAAAAAGAGAAGGTATTTTGTAGAGGAAATAAGGGCAATACTGAGGAATTATGGGGCAATTTACAGGAATTATGTAAAATTTTAGAAACTTGTGGAGAATTGGGTAATATTTAAAGCTGTTAGGAATAAAAAAAATATTTTTGTAAAAAAAAGATTTTTCTTTTAAACCCGTAGAATAAAAACAGAATTTTTTTTGAAAAATTAAAATGGATCAAAAAAAAAAAAATCTACAAAATGGTAAAACGAGGATTTTGTTTTCTATTTATTTTTTATCATTATTTTTTTGAATGGAAATATCTATTTTGAATTTACCAAAAAATGTTTAGTTACAGTTAAATTAAGCAGCAGTTTATATTTCCGAAAATTATTAAATGAGGATAATTCTACTTTTTACTACCAAGTTAAAACAAACAATTGTGTGTTAAGTGCATATTCAACAATTTTATTTGCGATTTGTATACTATTTTTTAAAATTTTTATAATTTTTTAAATTTAAAATCAAATTTATTAAAAAATCAATTGCCCCTAAAGGGTGTGTAAAGTAAAGTATTTTTGCTAACATAATACTTAAAAATTCATGTCACTATCATTCTCTTTCCTGTGAAAATTTAATAAAAAGTACATTCTTTTTAGGAATTACAGAAACAACTTTAATGGCAATGCTCACTGGATTTGGTCAAATGCGATAATATTGAAACTATCCTAAATAAACTGAAGAGGACCGTTTAAAAAAGGCAAAATGCGAATAAACACTCCTAAGTGCGTTTAGTGTTTTCTGTGATATTTAAATTTTTTTATTAGTCATCGAAGGAAGTTAACAAAAATGAAAAAAGGGGCCCCCTTAGGATAACTAGGCCTTCGTCCCCCGAGCTACGCGATCCGATAAAGTTGCAAACCCCCGTCGCAAGAACTCGATACGATATGTACACACCGCTACTGAAATAGCAAGATCCGCGTCGCTCCAAACCCCTAAAGGGGTCGTCACACGTTGACAAAATGTCTAAAAGTAATGATATATCATGTTTGTTTATTATTATCTTTACTGAAGGAGAAATCTTTTTAAGAAAATACTGGGCGCCCCCCCTATAAGGGAATATAAACTGCAGACTGTTTGTTGCACAAAGGAATTACAGCAAACAGACACAAATCTTGCCTGTTATAGAATGTCCAAAAAATTAAATTTTTTTGAATTTACCCCCTTACATACATATAATATAATATAAAGACAAGGATATTTCTCTACTTCAAACAAATTTTTTTAATTATTTTCGCCATATTTAAAAGCCACGTTTTTAGTAGCCACTTGTGCCGGCTGGCCCAAGACTAGGTCGTCGACAAAATTGCTACATGATGTACAATTTCTTTTTAAAAAGATGGAGTCGCCAGATCAAGTCGTTGATATGGAAAGCGAGAGTGTACGAAGGGAGTGTTTTAAAAAACCATACCTTTTAACTCAAACATGATAAAAAAAAAATAAAAATTCAAATATAAAGGATAAGAAGGACTCGAAAGTTTACTTTTAAATTAAAAATTGCTTTTCCTTCCTGTAAGAAAACTGATGATTTTAGCAAACTTAAAGTTGGTAAATAAAATTACTTAAATTAGCTTTAATAAACTTACAAACTTATTTAAAATATCACAAAAAGGGTGTAATCTGAAAGGATTGCAATATATCTTTTTCTTATTTAAGAAAGGGGAACCTTTTATCTTTTAAGGTTTAAACATTAAAATTTGAAGACACTACTTATGAATTAAAATCTTTTTCTTATTGTTCAGCCCAAAATTTTAATTCAAAATTATGGACCCTTAGGGATTTTTGCACAATTATCTCAAATTATTTAGAATTTCACATAATTAAACTAAACAGTTTTTAACTATATTAAAGAAAAATTTAATGTAAAGTATTTTCACAAGGGATAAATAATATTGTAATATTCTAAAAGCGTTCAAAAATCAGTAATATCACGTCACCACTTAGGTTACGAAAATTTCTCTTTTTGAAACTTTTTATTAAATTTTCATTAAAAATGAGACAAATTTAATATAAAATATAATAAAAATATTATTTCAAGTCAAACTTTTATAAAAATACTTTTGTCTGAAAGAGTGAAAAAATATCGATATTTGATGAGAGGCTTCTAGAATTTTGATTTAAAACACTTTGTGGTAATTGGGCATAATTACGGGGGAGTCCACCTATTTTGGGCCATAAAAAATCGAAAAATAGCGATATTGACTCGTTTTTTTTTTTTTTTCTATTTTACGGCGGATTTACATTTAATTAAAATACAAAAAACATTTTCTTCGTTGGTAATTTTTATTTTCAAAATAAAATAATGGGTATTTTTCAAGTTTTTCGTCAATAAAATGCATCCATTTAAATTTACATAGCATTTCTAGTGATAGGTTTCATATTTTACGTGTAAACACAAATAATTTAAAAAAAATCAATTTTTAGATTTTTCCTCTTTTTTAATTCGAAAAATTGATATTTTTGAAAAAAAAAAAATTTTTATGAACTTTAAGAATAAAAAGATTTTACAACTCAAAAAAAATTAAAAAACCCAAAAAGGACCCGGGTTTTAAACAATCACCAATTTTTTTAGCTTTTATTAATTTTTTTTTATGTACTTATTAAACCATATACATAAAATTATCCCACACATAAAAAAAACTATTAAAAAATTTAAACTATTTTCACTCAAATCACGTTTAGAATAAAAAAATCACTCAAAATAAATGACCGAATCCTGATATCATTTTTTTAGCAGTGATCTATTGTATGCAAATTCACAGAAAAGTGCAAAATTGAAAATCATTCCGAAACGAACGCAGGACAAAATATTTGCAGGAGCAAGGACCTCCACTCATCTCAAAGCAAAGTTGCCAGGACGACTGACATCCTGCTATTCGCGAATTGCTAATGCGAGGCCAAGCTCGCGTCCGCGAATTTCACTTCGTGAGACCTCGGTTTTTGCACACGAGTTTTAGTCGTACCAAAGACATGAATGTACCGCACCTACCCCCTCGCAAATGTAATATACGATGTTGCGTATGGTCAGGAACGACAGCCGATGATGTATCCTGCCCCACGGCCAATGTCCTTAGGGTAGGTCGCTAAACTAGCGGTATTTCGCGTGCGATTTTCGCGGAAGGAACTCGGCGTTGTTTCTGAATAAACTATCGTGCGATACATAGATTGCTGTCTGCAAGCTTTTGAGCTTTTTGTGCGGTCGTTGACTTTATTAAAATAAAATGAATGTTAAGGATACAATAATATTTTTCTGGTAGGTATAGATCTGTTGAATTAAATGATTAATGTTTAGAAAAAAATAAGATTAAAATTAAACTTATGTGGTAAAGTAAATAGAAATAAAATAAGCATTACATAAGACCTTGAATACTTTGGTTTTATTTAGGTAAAAAGTATGAAAACATTTCATACTACAAAGACAACTTAAAATTTAAACAATACCGCGTTTAAGTTTGCAGTTCCTGCTTTAGAATTTTACTTTATACAGTGTCACCTCTAAGACCTGCACCGTCATAAAACATTTTTTTATTTCAATATTTTGTGCATATTACAATGAAAACTAACACTGTTCGAGTTATACTGACAATATAAGATGATTACAAATAAAAGGTAAAAATTTAACAAAATTTCTCCACCTATCTATCTTTTGATAATCTATAAAAAATACATTCTGAAAAAAACGTTTAAAAAAATAAATATATTTCATAGTTACTCTTTTAAAAAAATTAGGTAATGGTCTTTATAATTAATTTCCCTAGCAAATACATTATTTGCCAACAGGTTCGTTTAATTAATTTTTAGACAAAATTTATTTAGACATTTGATTATGCAACTTTTTTAAAATTGTTCTCTACTTTTTACGGTTTTTGAGTGCCGAATCTGTGCTTAATATCATTAAGCACTTGGCTAAAGCAGATCTTGTATGGTGTTTATCTCATTATTTATATGACTTGCATACAATTTCTAAAGGGTCTTGGAAGGTTTCAAGATACGATCTTATGATTAAGCTCAGGGAGGTAACTCTATGAATGATACATATTGTAGAATATTAAAAAAATTCGCTGACACAACATTCCTATGATGTTTTTCTAAACTGATGCGCATAACCATTATACAGGGTGTCCCAGAATATGTGGGCAATCTCTCGGTATCTAATAGAAAACCTAAAAATATTATGACCAGTTCCCATAAACTTTTTTCTTATGACCCTTCCCTACGGAGATACAGGTACATAACGGACGCCCCTGGAAATCGTTTTTGTTTAAATAACTTTTAAAATACTAGGCGTAATTTAATATATTTTTAATATGATGGTTACTAGATAAGTCTTCTTAAAATGAACCCATTAAATCAAATTTGGCTTATTTAGTTTGCCAGGGACGGACTAACTCTGACACAATAACACCCTGTATGATAAAGGCTAAACAATATTATTTTTGGATAGTTTAACCTTAAACTAAAAAAAGGTATTTCTGATTGACATCGATAAAATTAATTGTTTACGTCAATATTTGGGAAAGCAATTTTTGGGTCGATTTTAAGAAGAAAACTTCATATGAACGTATGTCCTAAACGTCTTAACTTTTGAGATACAGGGTGGTAAAATTTTCAAAAATAAATCATTTAATATTATTACCTGCAATACCTCGTTAGATCTTTTAATGAAATTTGGCACAAATGTTCTATGTATCAAGAAGCATTTTTTAGTGTACCACATTTTTTTATTTTACCAGTGGCGTTCGCACAGAATTTAACTTGCCTATTTTGGCAAATAAAAACAATGTGGTACACAAAAATAATGCTTTTTGATACATAGTACATGTATGCCAAATTTCATTAAAATATCTAAGGTCGTATTAAACATATTAATAATAAATAATTTATTTTTAAAAAGTTTACGACCCTAAAAAGTTAAGACGCTTAGGACATACGTTCATATAAAGTTTTCTTCTTAAATTGGACCCAAAAATTGCCTTCTTAAATATTAACGTACAATTAGAAAACACCCTGTATAATGTAAAAAAAAATACCAAACATGATATTTTATTTCTCGTTAACAGTTGATTTTATCGATGTCAATTAAGAATATATTTTTTAGTTTAAGGTTAACTATCCAAAAATAATATTGTGAGCTATCATACAGGGTGTTAAAAATGCTATTATTGTGTCACGGGTAGTCCGTCCTTAATAAAAAAAATATAAGGGTTTATTAAAGACTTTTCTAGTAACATCATATAAAATATAAAATTACGCCTTTATTAAAATTTAAAAAAACGATTTCAGAGTCGTCCGTTATGTACCTGTATCTCGTAGAAAAATTTTAAGAAAAAAATTTTGGGTTTTCCCTATTCTGGGACACCCTGTATAACGAGAGTAATATTTGTAGTATTACTCATATTAAAAATGTGAAATAGCAATTTTATGTATTTTTCCGGTAGAATTACAAAGAACACCTAGAAAAATATTTTAAAACAAGAGATACGACGTAAAATTAAAATTTTCTTTATGGAACACTTGGTTTATTAATTTGTTTTTAAAGGCTTTTTATATCTTTTGATGGACTTTAATACAAAGGATTGTATATTCAGTTTTAGTAATAACAGGATTAATTTAGTTCAAATCAGTAATTTGCGATTTAAACTTAAACCTGTTTAACTCCACAAATAATGTGTGCATTTGTTCAGAAAGAAAATAACCATGGCTATAAATCGACCAATGGAAAGACTTTCTTAATTTGTTTTTGCTTGTGTCAATTTGAACGAAAAACGGATTTTGAAAACAGAAACAATAAATACCTGAAATACCAAAACACAAAAAGTCAATATGCTATCAATGTTTAACATTTATTACTGCTTTTAATACATATTGGTAAAAGTAAAACATATATTTAAAGCAATTCTGTTACTAAAAATGAATGCGAAATCCTTTTTTATTAAAACGTATCAAGACCAACGGAACGAGTATTTTTTAGATTTTATGGCAAAGAATAAAAAAAACACAAAAGGTCTGTTTCTCATTTTCTTTAATACAAAGAAAACCACAAATATGACCCTGTTGAGTCCTCGTTGTATGTATGTATGTTCATGTTTGTAAAATAAATATGACTGCAGCTTAGTAAGTTTATATTATTCGAAATAAAACATGAAAACACAAATAATTGAAGATTTCGGATACAAATAAAGGATTTACTGTGACCACATGTCTTGTGGACATTCTCTAAATATCTCTCTCTACGTTAAATACGTTAAATTTTGTTAAATACAGAAATACCTGTGTATTCTAACTTATTCAATTAAGCTTTATGCAGAAAATTCCAGATATGGGGTTATTACTGAACTAATGATTTGAATATAATAAGGACCAAAAACTAAAATATCATATACATTTAGTATTTAGTAGTGAAATCAACCTCATTTTATAACACATATCTATTAAATTTGCGTAGATTAATTTATTAATAATATAGATTTCCTTGAAAATAATGATGTTAGGTTTTTCAACCTGTACGTTGTACGTCAGTCACACTACAACCTGTTATGATGATTAATTAATTACTGATATAAGAGGTTGTCTTTGGACACATAACTGCAATTAAGTTAAATATAAAGTTAATGAAATACACAATAACATAGAAGGTCTGCCTTGCTAATATTGTAACTAAGTGTTCTAATTAAAAATTGACAACAAAAAGAGTCAAAGTCCGTGACCCTTGGCTTGACACAAAATCCGCTATGGTATAGTCAGTGTCGTAGGCAATAATTGGCTATCACGAGGAGATAAACTACTTTCGTAGTTGATGCATTTTTCTGGTCACATTTTATAACAATTTATTCTCTACCGTTCAAAAGTGCAATATTTTCTAACACTTAAAAAAAGCAGAACTGTTTGTCCAATCAATCATTGATTGACAGTTTCACTCTTCATTCGATTCAGTTGCTTTTATACTTTGACAATTAGGACTAATTTGAAGACGAATATTTTTTATTTTTGTTTTTTTCTTTTTAACCAATCACGGTTAAACAACGGTTACAAATTTTAACCACAATAATAAAATCACTACACTTTCCTATTTTAGTTTTTTGTCAATCTGGGTCTATAGTGCTTTAATTTAATACTGAATAGCCACCAATCACCGGTATCTTTATTTACCATTTTAAAATATTGTCAGAGATAAATCCAAGAAAGAAGAGGATACAGATCTAGAGGCACCGGACGTCGCGTCGTAGGGATCAACAGATCGTAAGTATCGGCGACTAAGGCAAGAGGTCGCTTTAGTTCGACTGGGGCGATTGCGAAACAGTGGCTTTACGAACACAAAAGGTTGCTTACAGTATATCTTCATATAAAAAGTCTTGGATTTTTTTTCTATACATCCAATTGGGATTGGATGTAGCCATTGACTCCTCTATCGACGAAACCAAGGCAATGGTGCAGAGGCAGAGCTTTGTGGAATAAGTAATGAAACTAGGTGATCGTTAGTGATAAACCTAGCTTTTGTTTGGGTATGCATGATGGTCAAGCAATAGTAAGAAGTAATCCACAGTTTAATATGGAGATACATGTTTATTAGCACTTACACACGATTTAGAGAGACACACAGACCAGATTAATGCCTAGACGTGTCAATGAGAGGGTCTTCAAGACATTATTAAACTTAAATATTAGTCTCGTCTCTGCTGCTGTCAAAAATCGTGCAGATCTTCTTACTAATCTTCCTAAAAAATCAACACGTGATTCAGAAGCCATATAGTTTGTTCGGAAAAATGATCACTCAGGCCCGAAAATATCGTGTTTGCGACTTCCGGTGATCACAAAGAAATAAATAACCCCCACTATTTAATTATCTAAGTGATTTCAGTACTGTGACATAATTTCTAATTAATAAAGTCCTAATTTTTGACACACGTGGATGCGAGGTCTTTCGGCCACCAAAAATACCCAGATACATACCCTTATGAGGATCTGGATGTCTGCTAAAAAGAATTTCCACCAAAATCACTTACGTAAAATATAAACCAAGACCCTTTCCAAAAATCGCGATCCCTTAAAGTGCTGAGATCTAAAATTGGACCAAGTTCTGTCCATTGTTCGACTCTGTCTGACAGACCTGTCGGTAACTGAATTAAAATAATTAAAAAATCGTATTCAATTACTTCTCAGTAATTTGAATATAATTCAATTACTTTTCGGAAAGGGTAATTGTATTTGGATTATCAATTATTAGGATAATGTAATTGTATTTGGTAATTAATTTTCACGAATACCAAGGAAGTCAATTACTTTGAAAGTAATTCGATTACTTGAAAAGTAATTGAATTACTTAAAAATAATTTAATTACCTAATAAAAAATTGAATTACTTCGAAAAATTTAATTACCTTTTTTTATGGAAAAACTGCCGGAATTTTGGCCAGTCAGAAAGAGCATCTTGAAACACGGCGGGCTGCTTTGAATCCAGCCAACGCCGCCTCCGCGCCGATATAGTATTTTCGATTGATGCTTACCGCCACCGTTTTTATACTTTTTTTAGAAAAATTTGTTGATGTTTGGGGTATGATAAAAAGAAATTATTATTTTAGAATCATTTAATGTTGAACTTGCCGAGAAAGCAGTTTGAATAGTGTGACGTGCGCGTACGATGCATATTAGTATAAATATTTTATTTGTTTAGCGTATCGTGTTTAATATATGTGGTAATTTAATAAAGTAATTGTTAAAATATTCACTTTTAGTTGAAATGATAATTGATTTAACAAACATGCTAGTAATTGGTAATCGTAATTTACTACTACTTAGAAGAGTTTTTGGTAATTGTAATTGAATTACTTTTTAAAAGTAAATAATTGCGACAGCTCTGGTTATGACTGGCAATTTTTTACTACTCTGTCTGCAATAATTAATGTTCTTCTTTCATTAATACAGACAGTTTAATTCATTACCACAGAGAGATCAGTAAAAAGCATGCCAAGTCAAAAGAAAGTGGAACAGAACTTATTCTAATTTTAGAGCTCAGTACTTTAAGAGACCGAGGATAGGAGCTTGACCAAATTTTAAGTTGTTACTCCCTCAGGAAGTGCCCCATAATTTTGATGAGTCAGTCAGTCAGTAATAAAATGGGCGATTTTTAAATCGAATATCTCAGAAACCATTTGACATAACTTTCTCAATTTTTGGTAATTGAAATACTTATTTAAATTTACATACTAAATCCCATACCTTTATGTGAGACGATAACAATATTATGATAGGGGGAGGGATAAACAGGCAGAAATGTTTCGTGTAATAAACACACTGCGTGCGTCATGTCGGAATTTTGCCTGATTTAAAAAAGTTATTAAAATAGTACATGTTTTTTTGCGTGCCACTAAAAACTGGGCAACTGTATAGCCAAATTTTAGGGAAGGCAACTAAATCAAGTCAGTTAGTCAATAGTAAAACGGGCGATTTTCAAAATGAAATATCTCAGAAACCACTTGACATAACATTCTCAATTTGTTTACAAATAATTGGAACACATATGTGTTTATGTAAAACGATATAGAAGTTTTAATGGGGAAGAAAACAGGTTGAAACATTTCGTGTAATACACACAGGCCGGAACTTAGCCTGGTGCTCTACCGTCTAGTACTTCTTATTAAATTACGAATGACACCGATGGTCCAGAACTAGATCTGGCATTCTTTCTGGAATATGCTAAGTATTGAAACCAATGTATCCTACATTTAAATAAAGAAGAAAGAAAAAAATCATCCAGCAGCTTTAACCTCTAAATTCGTTAGACAAGAAGAACTACATACGTGCTTACTTTCTGTTTGGTCCTCGATCAGTAAACGTTGAAAGCTACAGAGCTTTTCCGGAAAATGGCCGCCATTTAGTAGTAAAATGAAAGTGTATTTTAAAGTCTAGAGTGATTTTTAAATCTTTTTTAGAACTACACGTGGTGACGTAGCCGTGCGGTGGTCGAAAGTAGAAACTTGTGAGGATAAAAAAGGCTCTGACTGAAACCGCCTAGAGGCAGACAACTTCGGTGTCTCCAATTAATATGGGAAGCCCTATTTCATAACCAAAACCTAGGTTTAGGGTGTTGCTCTCATAGGGTGGGTGCCGTGGGTGCCGTGGCACCCCCACTAGCCTGAAAAAGATTATTGTATTTAAAATATGAAAATTATTATTTTATAAGGTTCGATTTAAAAATTACACGCGAACGCACCTTCTCGAAAATGTTTATGGTAAAATCAAAATTAAGATCCACAATACGCCAAGAACGTTTAGAAAATCTCCTGGTTCCATTTGTGGAACAGGAATTAGCCGCAAATATTGATATAAGTACTGTGATAAACGAATTTTAAAAAAATTGTACCTTATGCAAGAAGAATGATTTTATAATAAATAATATATAATGTACTCGGTTTGTTATTATTTCATAAATATTTACCAAACATTTCTAAGAATTTATTCTTATTAATTAATTATTAATTAATTTTATTAATAACAATGTATTAATATCGATATATTGTTATTTATAGTTTTATTTACTTGATTATTATAATTATTATTATGATTTCAAGCCACACGGCTTTGCACTCCCTCTAAGGGGAACATTCACTCATCCCAAATATCTTCAGATATCAAAAGCATTAAGCTCTGTGGGAACCCTTTCCATGTTTTCGGGCTCTAGGTTCTCTTAGGTTCTGCTGTATTCCCCACAAATTTCCGGACAGTCCGAGCGGTCGCAAGTAGCACTGCCTTTTGCATAGCCTTATACAGATGTTTACCGAGGCCTAGTCCCTTGATGTTTTGTAATCGAGTTTTTGGTATAATGCCAGTTGTTGATAAAATTATGGGGATCGTTTGGACGTTATTCATGCCCCACTGTCTTTTTATTTGTGTTTCTAGGTTTCTGTATTTGGCAACCTTTTCATTGTATTTCTCCCGTAGGTTGTTGTTGTTCGGGAAAGCGACATAGATCAGTGTTGTTTTCCTCCCAACTTTATCCACAATACAAAATCTGGTATATTGTGAGCAACACTTTGGTCTGTGATAGTTCTGTCCCAGTACAATTTAAATTCATTGTTTTCGAGAATAGGTTCCGGAGTAAACTTATAGTAAGGAAATTTTTTTCATTCTGTAAAAGCTTTGCCCTGCCAATTGTTGATGGAGTATCTTGGCTGCTGAATCGGCTTTCCTTATACTCTGATGCTGCAAATGGTTGGAAACCCCCCCGTTATATGCTGGATTGTTTCCGATGTTTGACATCCTATCTGCATCGATCGTTCTCATAGACGGGTCTCTAACGATATGCTTCAGATGGTTTTTCGTCGGAATAACCTGGTCCTGTATAGCCATTAAGAAGCCTTTAGTGTCTGGGAACATCTTCCCCGACGTCAGCCAGTAGTTCGACGCGAACTTGTCGACATTTTCCTGGCTCACCTCATTGGGGTGACGTCCTTGAGGAGGCTTCTCCAACCAGGCTTGCAGCTTCTCCTGGTCTGTTTGATGGTGTCTGCGCATTATTATTATTATTATTATTATTATTATCTCGCCACCCACACCAGCTTTACCCTGCGCACGCCTATGGTTGCTCTGTCTCTTGCTAAGCGTTAATACGGGGGTAAATCAAGCTGGCGAGTTGTCTTAGCATCGAAGTCATAAAGCTATGCTTAATTCAAGGGCGGATCCAGCTTTGGCGCCAAGAGGGGTCACATAGTCGTGGTCAAGTCACAAGAAGTTATAATTTAATTTTGAAAATAATGGATATAAGTAAAAAGTAGGTATTTTATTAATTAATGTAAGTACCGTAATTAAAAATACCTACCTATATTTAAATAACAAAATCAATTTTTCTTTAACGACTTCTCCCGACACGCGTTATCACTTCATCTACTTTAATGGGTAAGTTTTTATGGACGAGGAGAAGTGCCAGTCCGGTTAGACGTTCTTCAACCATTGAAGCTCTTAGCCACGATTTGATTTTTCGTAACGTAGAGAAAGATCTTTCCGCTGTCGCTACACTAACAGGTAGTGTAGCCATAATACATATTTTTTTAATATTAGGATACATCTCAATATTGCAATTTAAAATAAGGTCAGAAATCGACAGCGGTATGTCCTGACTCCGTTGCCACTTTACCATCCACAGCCGATATTCGTTTACAACGTCCGAAACTGGACTAGTAACAATGTATAATCGGTTGCTAGTTGTTTCACAGTTTCAATATCTTAAGTACGGTATTCGCGTTTTGGCATGAAAACCCTTAGCTGAAACAAATTAAGTATTTCAGGAGACAGAGAGTCCTGTGGGTCACTTATTATTGAATGCAGAAGAGGGATGTATATGGCTCTGCGGAAATACTCTTCAGCAGATTGAGCAGGTTGGGTATTGGCCATATGTATTTGTCACTATTCTGGGACATTTAATTTCTACATCTAGCTACGCAGCTATTTCTTTAGCCTTTTCAAAAAATGGCGGTAAATTACGTCCGCATTTTGTAGAACACTTAGTATCAATAATAGCATCCGCAGCTTTTTTAAATCAATTAAGTTCAATTGTAGTATTCTGCTTAAAGATACAGTAGTAGTCCACCTAGGTCCTAGACCCAGCTCGGGGGGGTCATGACCCCCATGACCCTCCCTGGATCCGCCCTTGGCTTATATAAACCCTTAAATTGTAGAATATACATATGCTTTTAATACAGTACCTATAAGCGCCTACGTCCCTGATTAGACATCGTGTAAATAACTTTGCAGTATGTGAGTGTGTGTAAACAAACAGTAATAAAGATAAAGAGTTCAATAAATCTTAGGTTTTAAGTAAATTTGTAAAGTTGACTGCTAAACTCTGGTACTGATAAATAACAAAAAATAATTTATTTTCACTGCTTTTAGTGAAGCAATACGGTACTTTATATTAGAAACCATTATCAAATGAACATTTTCTTTTTATTCTGATAGTGATACTGGAAAAATCATGTCCCGTGTTACTATTACATTAGGTAAATACAGGGGAGATTTAAAAAAAATTTTACATATTGGATTTGGAGACTATAATTTTATAATTTTTTTTTATCTTATCCATAATTTTAAAGATTCCTTAACAATCCATACACTTCAACTTATAAAAAAATATCCCGTTCTCACAACGAGGATGAATAAACTAGCAGCTACCAAATGAAAAATGCGGTAAAAATGCATTTACTAAATTTACTTAAGAAAAATAATATCCATTATTCCCTCTAAATTATGATTTATTATTTACTAGTTTCACTTTTATCTAAAATTAATCAAAAAGTTAAACACCTCCGACTTGCAATACTGTACTAATAAAAAGAAAGAGAGCTGCACGCGCCTCGGTTAATTTTCATTTAAAACATTAAAAAATTGTTCGACTTATTTAATGTTTTTTCTTTATAATTACTAATTTAAAAATAAAAATTTATACTAAAATATTTGAAAGTCATGGATAAAATATAATATTCTACTAGGATATAATGGATGCTATTCACTTGTGTGATTTATGAATGACTTGCCTACCTCCTTGTCACAAAACATACGTATAAATACAACTACACTGCACGTCTTTTGAAGTGGATAATTGGAATTATTTGGAACATAACAATATATTAGCGAAAATTCTTTAAAATTTTATTTTTAACATAAATGTTGATTCAAACGACTTATAAAATGTTAATAATTAAGTTCAAAATTAAACTTTATTAAGCTGAAAATTGAAGGAAAATAAAACATTGCAAGATTCTTTAAATTGAAAATCCCCGAAACGTTAAAATATTGCAGATTTTGTCGGTTCAAATTTGAAATCAATATCTCGTAGGACCTCCTCTGCTTCTTAAGACTGCCTGTACTCGTCTGGGCATGCTTAAAATCAGTGAACGTAAAAATTGTTGATCCAAAGCTTGCCAGTCTTCTCTTAAGGCCTCAGAAAGCTCCGGAAGTATCTGTGACTAAGGATCTGCAAGATTAAGTTGTCTTTGGAAAAGATCCCAGTGGCATAATAAGGCACTACAGTACTGCACAATACCAAACAGATACGTAGAATTGCTTTTAAAACTGAATAAAAATGAATAACGTTTGTATAAAAATACCGATCGATAATTTTTTACAAATATCCAGTTAAAGCCACATTTTTCGCTTATCAGTGCAACAGAAAATGTACCGGAAAGCAAGGAGAAATTAAAATGTTGTTATCATTTAACAAAAAAACGGCAAACTAGAAAAATAAAACAAATTTTATAGGAGCAATCAAAATATCCACTTCAAAAGACGCGCAGTGTATTATTATATGCTTCTAGAATAAGAAACTATTATTACAGGGTATTAAAAATGAAATAATAACTCCATATTATCCTAAAACCTACTCGTTAATAAGTTTTTCAATTTATTTTTTTTGGGGTTTTCTAAAATTTTCGCATAAAAAAGCCGTGAAAAAAGCCTAAAGATCCAAGTAAAAAAAGATG